>JAXIVJ010000545.1:0-2500 GCA_036785665.1 Chirona hameri
GGGCATGATGATGATAATGATGATGATGATGATGATGATGATGATGATGATGATGATGATGATGATGATGATGATGATGATGATGATGATGATGATGATGATGATGATGATGATGATGATGATGATGATGATGATGATGATGATGATGATGATGATGATGATGATGATGATGATGATGATGATGATGATGATGATGATGATGATGATGATGATGATGATGTTGCTGATGATGATGTTGCTGATGATGATGTTGCTGATGATGATGTTGTTGATGATGTTGCTGATGATGTTGCTGATGATGTTGCTGATGATGTTGCTGATGATGTTGATGATGATGTTGATGATGATGTTGATGATGATGTTGATGATGATGTTGATGATGATGTTGATGATGATGTTGATGATGATGTTGATGATGATGTTGATGATGATGTTGATGTTGATGATGATGTTAATGATGATGTTGATGATGATGTTGATGATGATGTTGCTGATGATGTTGCTGATGATGTTGCTGATGATGTTGCTGGTGATGTTGCTGATGATGTTGCTGACGATGTTGCTGATGATGTTGCTGATGATGACGTGAGACGGTGTGGTATGCCCGTTTGCGGTGTTGTATGCCCGGAGGCGGTGTTGCATGCCCGGAGGCGGTGTGGTATGCCCGGAGGCGGTGTTGTATGCCCGGAGGCGGTGTTGTATGCCCGGAGGCGGTGTAGTATGCCCGGAGGCGGTGTAGTATGCCCGGAGGCGGTGTTGTATGCCCGGAGGCGGTGTGGTATGCCCGGAGGCGGTGTAGTATGCCCGGAGGCGGTGTTGTATGCCCGGAGGCGGTGTGGTATGCCCGGAGGCGGTACAACACCGCCTCCGGGCATGATGATGATAATGATGATGATGATGATGATGATGATGATGATGATGATGATGATGATGATGATGATGATGATGATGATGATGATGATGATGATGATGATGATGATGATGATGTTGCTGATGATGATGTTGCTGATGATGATGTTGCTGATGATGATGTTGTTGATGATGTTGCTGATGATGTTGCTGATGATGTTGCTGATGATGTTGCTGATGATGTTGATGATGATGTTGATGATGATGTTGATGATGATGTTGATGATGATGTTGATGATGATGTTGATGATGATGTTGCTGATGATGTTGCTGACGATGTTGCTGATGATGTTGCTGATGATGTTGCTGGTGATGTTGCTGATGATGTTGCTGATGATGTTGCTGATGATGACGTGAGACGGTGTGGTATGCCCGGAGGCGGTGTTGTATGCCCGGAGGCGGTGTTGTATGCCCGGAGGCGGTGTGGTATGCCCGGAGGCGGTGTTGTATGCCCGGAGGCGGTGTTGTATGCCCGGAGGTGGTGTGGTATGCCCGGAGGCGGTGTTGTATGCCCGGAGGCGGTGTTGTATGCCCTGAGGCGGTCTGGTATGCCCGGAGGCGGTGTAGTATGCCCGGAGGCGGTGTTGTATGCCCGGAGGCGGTGTGGTATGCCCGGAGGCGGTGCAGTATGCCCGGAGGCGGTGTTGTATGCCCGGAGGCGGTGTGGTATGCCCGGAGGCGGTGTAGTATGCCCGGAGGCGGTGTTGTATGCCCGGAGGCGGTGTGGTATGCCCGGAGGCGGTGTTGTATGCCCGGAGGCGGTGTTGTATGCCCGGAGGCGGTGTGGTATGCCCGGAGGCGGTACAACACCGCCTCCGGGCATGATGATGATAATGATGATGATGATGATGATGATGATGATGATGATGATGATGATGATGATGATGATGATGATGATGATGATGATGATGATGATGATGATGATGATGATGATGATGATGATGATGATGATGATGATGATGATGATGATGATGATGATGATGATGATGATGATGATGATGATGATGATGATGATGATGATGATGATGATGATGATGATGATGATGATGTTGCTGATGATGATGTTGCTGATGATGATGTTGCTGATGATGATGTTGTTGATGATGTTGCTGATGATGTTGCTGATGATGTTGCTGATGATGTTGCTGATGATGTTGATGATGATGTTGATGATGATGTTGATGATGATGTTGATGATGATGTTGATGATGATGTTGATGATGATGTTGCTGATGATGTTGCTGATGATGTTGCTGATGATGTTGCTGATGATGTTGCTGATGATGTTGCTGGTGATGTTGCTGATGATGTTGCTGATGATGTTGCTGATGATGACGTGAGACGGTGTGGTATGCCCGGAGGCGGTGTTGTATGCCCGGAGGCGGTGTTGTATGCCCGGAGGCGGTGTGGTATGCCCGGAGGCGGTGTTGTATGCCCGGAGGCGGTGTTGTATGCCCGGAGGCGGTGTGGTATGCCCGGAGGCGGTGTTGTATGCTCGGAGGCGGTGTTGTATGCCCTGAGGCGGTCTGGTATGCCCGGAGGCGGTGTAGTATGCCCGGAGGCGGTGTTGTATGCCCGGAGGCGGTGTGGT
>JAXIVJ010000545.1:12500-15000 GCA_036785665.1 Chirona hameri
GGGCATACAACACCGCCTCCGGGCATACTACACCGCCTCCGGGCATACCAGACCGCCTCAGGGCATACAACACCGCCTCCGGGCATACAACACCGCCTCCGGGCATACCACACCGCCTCCGGGCATACAACACCGCCTCCGGGCATACAACACCGCCTCCGGGCATACCACACCGCCTCCGGGCATACAACACCGCCTCCGGGCATACAACACCGCCTCCGGGCATACCACACCGTCTCCGGGCATACCACACCGCCTCCGGGCATACAACACCGCCTCCGGGCATACAACACCGCATCCGGGCATACCACACCGCCTCCGGGCATACAACACCGCCTCCGGGCATACTGCACCGCCTCCGGGCATACCACACCGCCTCCGGGCATACAACACCGCCTCCGGGCATACTACACCGCCTCCGGGCATACCAGACCGCCTCAGGGCATACAACACCGCCTCCGGGCATACAACACCGCCTCCGGGCATACCACACCGCCTCCGGGCATACAACACCGCCTCCGGGCATACAACACCGCCTCCGGGCATACCACACCGCCTCCGGGCATACAACACCGCCTCCGGGCATACAACACCGCCTCCGGGCATACCACACCGTCTCACGTCATCATCAGCAACATCATCAGCAACATCATCAGCAACATCACCAGCAACATCATCAGCAACATCATCATCAACATCATCAGCAACATCATCAGCAACATCATCAGCAACATCATCATCAACATCATCATCAACATCATCATCAACATCATCATCAACATCATCATCAACATCATCAGCAACATCATCAGCAACATCATCAGCAACATCATCAACAACATCATCAACAACATCATCATCAGCAACATCATCATCAGCAACATCATCATCAGCAACATCATCATCATCATCATCATCATCATCATCATCATCATCATCATCATCATCATCATCATCATCATCATCATCATCATCATCATCATCATCATCATCATCATCATCATCATCATCATCATCATCATCATCATCATCATCATCATCATCATCATCATCATCATCATCATCATCATCATCATCATCATCATCATCATCATCATCATCATCATCATCATTATCATCATCATGCCCGGAGGCGGTGTTGTACCGCCTCCGGGCATACCACACCGCCTCCGGGCATACAACACCGCCTCCGGGCATACTACACCGCCTCCGGGCATACCACACCGCCTCCGGGCATACAACACCGCCTCCGGGCATACTACACCGCCTCCGGGCATACTACACCGCCTCCGGGCATACAACACCGCCTCCGGGCATACAACACCGCCTCCGGGCATACCACACCGCCTCCGGGCATGCAACACCGCCTCCGGGCATACAACACCGCAAACGGGCATACCACACCGTCTCACGTCATCATCAGCAACATCATCAGCAACATCATCAGCAACATCATCAGCAACATCACCAGCAACATCATCAGCAACATCATCAGCAACATCATCAGCAACATCATCATCAACATCATCATCAACATCATCATTAACATCATCATCAACATCAACATCATCAACATCATCATCAACATCATCATCAACATCATCATCAACATCATCATCAACATCATCATCAACATCATCATCAACATCATCATCAACATCATCATCAACATCATCAGCAACATCATCAGCAACATCATCAGCAACATCATCAGCAACATCATCAACAACACCATCATCAGCAACATCATCATCAGCAACATCATCATCAGCAACATCATCATCATCATCATCATCATCATCATCATCATCATCATCATCATCATCATCATCATCATCATCATCATCATCATCATCATCATCATCATCATCATCATCATCATCATCATCATCATCATCATCATCATCATCATCATCATCATCATCATCATCATCATCATCATCATCATCATCATCATCATCATCATCATCATCATCATCATTATCATCATCATGCCCGGAGGCGGTGTTGTACCGCCTCCGGGCATACCACACCGCCTCCGGGCATACAACACCGCCTCCGGGCATACTACACCGCCTCCGGGCATACCACACCGCCTCCGGGCATACAACACCGCCTCCGGGCATACTACACCGCCTCCGGGCATACCACACCGCCTCCGGGCATACAACACCGCCTCCGGGCATACTGCACCGCCTCCGGGCATACCACACCGCCTCCGGGCATACAACACCGCCTCCGGGCATACTACACCGCCTCCGGGCATACCAGACCGCCTCAGGGCATACAACACCGCCTCCGGGCATACAACACCGCCTCCGGGCATACCACACCGCCTCCGGGCATACAACACCGCCTCCGGGCATACAACACCGCCTCCGGGCATACCACACCGCCTCCGGGCATACAACACCGCCTCCGGGCATACAACACCGCCTCCGGGCATACCACACCGTCTCACGTAATCATCAGCAACATCATCAGCAACATCATCAGCAAC
>JAXIVJ010000545.1:17500-20000 GCA_036785665.1 Chirona hameri
CTCCGGGCATACAACACCGCCTCCGGGCATACAACACCGCCTCCGGGCATACCACACCGTCTCACGTCATCATCAGCAACATCATCAGCAACATCATCAGCAACATCACCAGCAACATCATCAGCAACATCATCAGCAACATCGTCAGCAACATCATCAGCAACATCATCAGCAACATCATCATCAACATCATCATCAACATCATCATCAACATCATCATCAACATCATCATCAACATCATCAGCAACATCATCAGCAACATCATCAGCAACATCATCAGCAACATCATCAACAACATCATCATCAGCAACATCATCATCAGCAACATCATCATCAGCAACATCATCATCATCATCATCATCATCATCATCATCATCATCATCATCATCATCATCATCATCATCATCATCATCATCATCATCATCATCATCATCATCATCATCATCATCATCATCATCATCATCATCATCATCATCATCATCATCATCATCATCATCATCATCATCATCATCATCATCATCATTATCATCATCATGCCCGGAGGCGGTGTTGTACCGCCTCCGGGCATACCACACCGCCTCCGGGCATACAACACCGCCTCCGGGCATACTACACCGCCTCCGGGCATACCACACCGCCTCCGGGCATACAACACCGCCTCCGGGCATACTACACCGCCTCCGGGCATACTACACCGCCTCCGGGCATACAACACCGCCTCCGGGCATACAACACCGCCTCCGGGCATACCACACCGCCTCCGGGCATGCAACACCGCCTCCGGGCATACAACACCGCAAACGGGCATACCACACCGTCTCACGTCATCATCAGCAACATCATCAGCAACATCATCAGCAACATCATCAGCAACATCACCAGCAACATCATCAGCAACATCATCAGCAACATCATCAGCAACATCATCATCAACATCATCATCAACATCATCATTAACATCATCATCAACATCAACATCATCATCAACATCATCATCAACATCATCATCAACATCATCATCAACATCATCATCAACATCATCATCAACATCATCATCAACATCATCATCAACATCATCATCAACATCATCAGCAACATCATCAGCAACATCATCAGCAACATCATCAGCAACATCATCAACAACATCATCATCAGCAACATCATCATCAGCAACATCATCATCAGCAACATCATCATCATCATCATCATCATCATCATCATCATCATCATCATCATCATCATCATCATCATCATCATCATCATCATCATCATCATCATCATCATCATCATCATCATCATCATCATTATCATCATCATGCCCGGAGGCGGTGTTGTACCGCCTCCGGGCATACCACACCGCCTCCGGGCATACAACACCGCCTCCGGGCATACTACACCGCCTCCGGGCATACCACACCGCCTCCGGGCATACAACACCGCCTCCGGGCATACTACACCGCCTCCGGGCATACCACACCGCCTCCGGGCATACAACACCGCCTCCGGGCATACTGCACCGCCTCCGGGCATACCACACCGCCTCCGGGCATACAACACCGCCTCCGGGCATACTACACCGCCTCCGGGCATACCAGACCGCCTCAGGGCATACAACACCGCCTCCGGGCATACAACACCGCCTCCGGGCATACCACACCGCCTCCGGGCATACAACACCGCCTCCGGGCATACAACACCGCCTCCGGGCATACCACACCGCCTCCGGGCATACAACACCGCCTCCGGGCATACAACACCGCCTCCGGGCATACCACACCGTCTCACGTCATCATCAGCAACATCATCAGCAACATCATCAGCAACATCACCAGCAACATCATCAGCAACATCATCAGCAACATCATCAGCAACATCATCAGCAACATCATCAGCAACATCATCATCAACATCATCATCAACATCATCATCAACATCATCATCAACATCATCAGCAACATCATCAGCAACATCATCAGCAACATCATCAGCAACATCATCAACAACATCATCATCAGCAACATCATCATCAGCAACATCATCATCAGCAACATCATCATCATCATCATCATCATCATCATCATCATCATCATCATCATCATCATCATCATCATCATCATCATCATCATCATCATAATCATCATCATCATCATCATCATCATCATCATCATCATCATCATCATCATCATCATCATCATCATCATCATCATCATCATCATCATCATTATCATCATCATGCCCGGAGGCGGTGTTGTACCGCCTCCGGGCATACCACACCGCCTCCGGGCATACAACACCGCCTCCGGGCATACTACACCGCCTCCGGGCATACCACACCGCCTCCGGGCATACAACACCGCCTCCGGGCATACTACACCGCCTCCGGGCATACCACACCGCCTCCGGGCATACAACACCGCCTCCGGGCATACTGCACCGCCTCCGGGCATACCACCTCGCCTCCGGGCATACAACACCGCCTCCGGGCATACTACACCGCCTC
>JAXIVJ010000545.1:40000-45000 GCA_036785665.1 Chirona hameri
TTCACAATGCCCAAGTGCCGCCATCGTGTACTGTGGAACGCTGTGATCACGCTAGCCATCATTATCGTGTAAATGTTGTGATTACTGTACCGAGAGATAGGTCGAAAGCGCTGTATAGGACAGGTCGAGCCTGGAAATCGTTCGACAGTGATGCATTCTTGGCAGATGTAGCAGCGACTGAATGGAGCACTGTAGTCAATGCAGATGACGATTGTGAGAGGCAGTGGTTGTCATTCGCGTCCAGTTTGAATGAATTGCTCGATGTGCACGCTCCGATTCGACGATATCGAGTGCATAATCCCAGGGGCCCGCATGTTTCACCAGATACATTAGATCTCATGGCTCAGAGAAGACGTGCAAGGGAAAACAACGATCCGGCATACAAGCATCTTAATTTAGTGACGAAACGAGCTATAAGAGCAGATTGTAGGCAAAATTTAGAAGATCGTATCAGAAATTCAGCACCTTCAGACTTATACCGGCAGCTGAAGCCGGTCATCGCCCCAAAGCGGGGACCGACAACAGAACCGTCAAATTTAACTCCGAACGAACTCAACCAGTACTTTACGACAATCGGCTTGGAAACGCGCGACAAAGTCGCAGCGGACTTCGCGCAGTCAGCTCGCGAACGTTTAAATCCAAGATTACCTAGAGTAAATACCGGGAAATTGCGGATTTCTCCAGTAACTCTGTTGCAACTGCGAAAGACTCTGTTTTCGGTTCCAAATAAGAATTCATGCGTAGAGGGAGACATTCCAGTTAAAATTTTGAAACTATGTTTTCCAGCTGTAGGTCGCTATCTGCTGCGGATCATCAATAAGAGTTTCATAACAGGCACTGTTCCAGAAAGCTGGAAACGGGCCACAGTCATTCCGCTTCATAAGAAGGGTGATCCCAGCATAGCATCAAATTTCAGGCCGGTCACTAACATTCCAACAATAACTAAAGTAGTTGAAAAACTTGTTCTAAATCAGCTGACCAATTATTTGAATAGAGAACATTTATACAGTAACGATCAACATGGCTTTCGAGAAAATCATTCCACTTGTACCGCGCTTTTATCAGTGACTGACGAGATTCTGAAAGGCATGGATCGGTCAGAGATTTGTTTGTTGACGCTTATCGATTTAAGTCGATGTTTCGATGTGATCGACCATAAAACGTTGCTAAATAAACTAGAATTATTACAGATTAGTTCAGATTGGTTTGAAAGCTATCTTAGCGGACATGTTCAGCAGGTAAAAGTAGGTGAAACGTTTTCGGACTCTCTCCCAATCAACATTGGAACGTTTCAAGGGTCATGTCTGGGACCGTTGCTCTATAACGTAGCTAGCAACGACTTGCCGTGCTATATCCCCGACGAAATTAATGGATTTAAAATTATTAAAGCCCGTTATGCAGATGATAGTCAAATTGGTATTGTCGGTCCCCGGAGCCGTTTAGAAGAGATGAAAAGGAGCCTCGAAGAGGTTCTTGATACAATGACCACATGGTTTCAGCAGAACGGTATGCTGGTAAACGCCAGTAAAACGGAATTGATTGTGTGCGGCGACAGGCGGCAAGTGTCGCGTCTAGAAAGTGAAACGTCTATAAATTTTATGGGAGAGATACTCCATTCTAAGACTAGTGTCAGAAATCTGGGTGTAACCATGGATCGTTTTCTGTCGTGGGAGCAACACGTGCAGCAAATAGCGGATCGTTGTTTTGGAATTCTTGTAGGTCTTCTTCATGCCAAGCAGGTGCTGCCTATAGGGACACTACCCAGGTTAATCGATGCAATGGTTTTTTCTCATGTCAGGTACTGTGTGCAAGTGTATGGTGGGACCAGTGTTACGGGGATAGGTAAAATTCAAAAGATATTTAATTTTGCGGCAAGAGTAATCTCAGGACGTAGGAAATATGATCACATCTCGGACGTGTTGAAGCAGTATGATTGGCTAGGGGCAGCACGGTTTATTGAGTATTGTGACATGAGCATGCTACACAAGATTGTTACCACCGGTGAGCCTGCTATGTTGGCTAGTCAGTTCACTTTGAATCGAGACGTGGTGGGCCGTCGTACCCGACAGTCAGACCAGCTGGCATTGCCCAAACCCAGAACGAATCACGGGAAGCGAAATTTTGTGTATCGATCTGCGGCGCTGCTCAACAGTCATTTTGGTTCTAATGTTACGGATGTCCTCACTTCGTCCACAAGACTGGCAAAGAAAATGTTTAGAGAGCATTGCGCGGCTGCCGAAAGTAATACCTAGGCGCCAGTGTCTTCTATGGTAGCGTTTTTACACATGTTTTTAAATGTTTTTTAAATGACAAAGCGTAAGCTGCAATATGTACTTACCATGTATGACAATGACCCTGTAATAGCCCATGATGTGTGGAAATGGTCAGCTGATGTCGAAATACAAAATACAAAATACATCTTCATCATCATCATCATCATCATCATCATCATCATCATCATCATCATCATCATCATCATTATCATCATCATGCCCGGAGGCGGTGTTGTACCGCCTCCGGGCATACCACACCGCCTCCGGGCATACAACACCGCCTCCGGGCATACTACACCGCCTCCGGGCATACCACACCGCCTCCGGGCATACAACACCGCCTCCGGGCATACTACACCGCCTCCGGGCATACCACACCGCCTCCGGGCATACAACACCGCCTCCGGGCATACTGCACCGCCTCCGGGCATACCACACCGCCTCCGGGCATACAACACCGCCTCCGGGCATACTACACCGCCTCCGGGCATACCAGACCGCCTCAGGGCATACAACACCGCCTCCGGGCATACAACACCGCCTCCGGGCATACCACACCGCCTCCGGGCATACAACACCGCCTCCGGGCATACAACACCGCCTCCGGGCATACCACACCGCCTCCGGGCATACAACACCGCCTCCGGGCATACAACACCGCCTCCGGGCATACCACACCGTCTCACGTCATCATCAGCAACATCATCAGCAACATCATCAGCAACATCACCAGCAACATCATCAGCAACATCATCAGCAACATCATCAGCAACATCATCAGCAACATCATCAGCAACATCATCATCAACATCATCATCAACATCATCATCAACATCATCATCAACATCATCATCAACATCATCAGCAACATCATCAGCAACATCATCAGCAACATCATCAGCAACATCATCAACAACATCATCATCAGCAACATCATCATCAGCAACATCATCATCAGCAACATCATCATCATCATCATCATCATCATCATCATCATCATCATCATCATCATCATCATCATCATCATCATCATCATCATCATCATCATCATCATCATCATCATCATCATCATCATCATCATCATCATCATCATCATCATCATCATCATCATCATCATCATCATCATCATCATTATCATCATCATGTCTGGAGGCGGTGTTGTACCGCCTCCGGGCATACCACACCGCCTCCGGGCATACAACACCGCCTACGGGCATACTACACCGCTTCCGGGCATACCACACCGCCTCCGGGCATACAACACCGCCTCCGGGCATACTACACCGCCTCCGGGCATACAACACCGCCTCCGGGCATACAACACCGCCTCCGGGCATACTGCACCGCCTCCGGGCATACCACACCGCCTCCGGGCATACAACACCGCCTCCGGGCATACTACACCGCCTCCGGGCATACCAGACCGCCTCAGGGCATACAATACCGCCTCCGGGCATACAACACCGCCTCCGGGCATACCACACCGCCTCCGGGCATACAACACCGCCTCCGGGCATACAACACCGCCTCCGGGCATACCACACCGTCTCACGTCATCATCAGCAACATCATCAGCAACATCATCAGCAACATCACCAGCAACATCATCAGCAACATCATCAGCAACATCATCAGCAACATCATCAGCAACATCATCAGCAACATCATCATCAACATCATCATCAACATCATCATCAACATCATCATCAACATCATCATCAACATCATCAGCAACATCATCAGCAACATCATCAGCAACATCATCAGCAACATCATCAACAACATCATCATCAGCAACATCATCATCAGCAACATCATCATCAGCAACATCATCATCATCATCATCATCATCATCATCATCATCATCATCATCATCATCATCATCATCATCATCATCATCATCATCATCATCATCATCATCATCATCATCATCATCATCATCATCATCATCATCATCATCATCATTATCATCATCATGCCCGGAGGCGGTGTTGTACCGCCTCCGGGCATACCACACCGCCTCCGGGCATACAACACCGCCTCCGGGCATACTACACCGCCTCCGGGCATACCACACCGCCTCCGGGCATACAACACCGCCTCCGGGCATACTACACCGCCTCCGGGCATACTACACCGCCTCCGGGCATACAACACCGCCTCCGGGCATACAACACCGCCTCCGGGCATACCACACCGCCTCCGGGCATACAACACCGCCTCCGGGCATACAACACCGCAAACGGGCATACCACACCGTCTCACGTCATCATCAGCAACATCATCAGCAACATCATCAGCAACATCATCAGCAACATCACCAGCAACATCATCAGCAACATCATCAGCAACATCATCAGCAACATCATCATCAACATCATCATCAACATCATCATTAACATCATCATCAACATCAACATCATCATCAACATCATCATCAACATCATCATCAACATCATCATCAACATCATCATCAACATCATCATCAACATCATCATCAACATCATCATCAACATCATCAGCAACATCATCAGCAACATCATCAGCAACATCATCAGCAACATCATCAACAACATCATCATCAGCAACATCATCATCAGCAACATCATCATCAGCAACATCATCATCATCATCATCATCATCATCATCATCATCATCATCATCATCATCATCATCATCATCATCATCATCATCATCATCATCATCATCATCATCATCATCATCATC
>JAXIVJ010000545.1:50000-52500 GCA_036785665.1 Chirona hameri
CCGGGCATACCACACCGCCTCCGGGCATACAACACCGCCTCCGGGCATACTACACCGCCTCCGGGCATACCACACCGCCTCCGGGCATACAACACCGCCTCCGGGCATACAACACCGCCTCCGGGCATACTACACCGCTTCCGGGCATACCACACCGCCTCCGGGCATACAACACCGCCTCCGGGCATACTACACCGCCTCCGGGCATACCACACCGCCTCCGGGCATACAACACCGCCTCCGGGCATACTACACCGCCTCCGGGCATACTACACCGCCTCCGGGCATACAACACCGCCTCCGGGCATACCACACCGTCTCACGTCATCATCAGCAACATCATCAGCAACATCATCAGCAACATCATCAGCAACATCACCAGCAACATCATCAGCAACATCATCAGCAACATCATCAGCAACATCATCATCAACATCATCATCAACATCATCATTAACATCATCATCAACATCAACATCATCATCAACATCATCATCAACATCATCATCAACATCATCATCAACATCATCATCAACATCATCATCAACATCATCATCAACATCATCATCAACATCATCAGCAACATCATCAGCAACATCATCAGCAACATCATCAGCAACATCATCAGCAACATCATCAACAACATCATCATCAGCAACATCATCATCAGCAACATCATCATCAGCAACATCATCATCATCATCATCATCATCATCATCATCATCATCATCATCATCATCATCATCATCATCATCATCATCATCATCATCATCATCATCATCATCATCATCATCATCATCATCATCATCATCATCATCATCATCTTCATCATCATCATCATCATCATCATCATCATCATCATCATCATCATCATCATCATCATCATCATCATTATCATCATCATGCCCGGAGGCGGTGTTGTACCGCCTCCGGGCATACAACACCGCCTCCGGGCATACTACACCGCCTCCGGGCATACCACACCGCCTCCGGGCATACAACACCGCCTCCGGGCATACCACACCGCCTCCGGGCATACAACACCGCCTCCGGGCATACTACACCGCCTCCGGGCATACCAGACCGCCTCAGGGCATACAACACCGCCTCCGGGCATACAACACCGCTTCCGGGCATACCACACCGCCTCCGGGCATACAACACCGCCTCCGGGCATACAACACCGCCTCCGGGCATACCACACCGCCTCCGGGCATACAACACCGCCTCCGGGCATACAACACCGCCTCCGGGCATGCCACACCGTCTCACGTCATCATCAGCAACATCATCAGCAACATCATCAGCAACATCACCAGCAACATCATCAGCAACATCATCAGCAACATCATCAGCAACATCATCAGCAACATCATCAGCAACATCATCATCAACATCATCATCAACATCATCATCAACATCATCATCAACATCATCAGCAACATCATCAGCAACATCATCAGCAACATCATCAGCAACATCATCAACAACATCATCATCAGCAACATCATCATCAGCAACATCATCATCAGCAACATCATCATCATCATCATCATCATCATCATCATCATCATCATCATCATCATCATCATCATCATCATCATCATCATCATCATCATCATCATCATCATCATCATCATCATCATCTTCATCATCATCATCATCATCATCATCATCATCATCATCATCATCATCATCATCATCATCATCATCATTATCATCATCATGCCCGGAGGCGGTGTTGTACCGCCTCCGGGCATACCACACCGCCTCCGGGCATACAACACCGCCTCCGGGCATACTACACCGCTTCCGAGCATACCACACCGCCTCCGGGCATACAACACCGCCTCCGGGCACACTACACCGCCTCCGGGCATACAACACCCCCTCCGGGCATACAACACCGCCTCCGGGCATACTGCACCGCCTCCGGGCATACCACACCGCCTCCGGGCATACAACACCGCCTCCGGGCATACTACACCGCCTCCGGGCATACCAGACCGCCTCAGGGCATACAACACCGCCTCCGGGCATACAACACCGCCTCCGGGCATACCACACCGCCTCCGGGCATACAACACCGCCTCCGGGCATACAACACCGCCTCCGGGCATACCACACCGCCTCCGGGCATACAACACCGCCTCCGGGCATACAACACCGCCTCCGGGCATACCACACCGTCTCACGTCATCATCAGCAACATCATCATCATCATCATCATCATCATCATCATCATCATCATCATCATCATCATCATCATCATCATTATCATCATCATGCCCGGAGGCGGTGTTGTACCGCCTCCGGGCATACCACACCGCCTCCGGGCATACAACACCGCCTCCGGGCATACTACACCGCTTCCGGGCATACCACACCGCCTCCGGGCATACAACACCGCCTCCGGGCATACTACACCGCCTCCGGGCATACAACACCCCCTCCGGGCATACAACACCGCCTCCGGGCATACTGCACCGCCTCCGGGCAT
>JAXIVJ010000545.1:57500-65000 GCA_036785665.1 Chirona hameri
ACAACACAGCCTCCGGGCATACTACACCGCCTCCGGGCATACTACACCGCCTCCGGGCATACAACACCGCCTCCGGGCATACAACACCGCCTCCGGGCATACCACACCGCCTCCGGGCATGCAACACCGCCTCCGGGCATACAACACCGCAAACGGGCATACCACACCGTCTCACGTCATCATCATCAACATCATCAGCAACATCATCAGCAACATCATCAGCAACATCACCAGCAACATCATCAGCAACATCATCAGCAACATCATCAGCAACATCATCATCAACATCATCATCAACATCATCATTAACATCATCATCAACATCAACATCATCATCAACATCATCATCAACATCATCATCAACATCATCATCAACATCATCATCAACATCATCATCAACATCATCATCAACATCATCATCAACATCATCATCAACATCATCATCAACATCATCAGCAACATCATCAGCAACATCATCAGCAACATCATCAACAACATCATCATCAGCAACATCATCATCAGCAACATCATCATCAGCAACATCATCATCATCATCTTCATCATCATCATCATCATCATCATCATCATCATCATCATCATCATCATCATCATCATCACCATCATCATCATCATCATCATCATCATCATCATCATCATCATCATCATCATCATCATCATCATCATCATCATCATCATCATCATCATCATCATCATCATCATCATCATCATCATCATCATCATCATCATCATCATCATCATCATCATCATCATCATCATCATTATCATCATCATGCCCGGAGGCGGTGTTGTACCGCCTCCGGGCATACCACACCGCCTCCGGGCATACAACACCGCCTCCGGGCATACTACACCGCCTCCGGGCATACCACACCGCCTCCGGGCATACAACACCGCCTCCGGGCATACTACACCGCCTCCGGGCATACCACACCGCCTCCGGGCATACAACACCGCCTCCGGGCATACAACACCGCCTCCGGGCATACTACACCGCTTCCGGGCATACCACACCGCCTCCGGGCATACAACACCGCCTCCGGGCATACTACACCGCCTCCGGGCATACCACACCGCCTCCGGGCATACAACACCGCCTCCGGGCATACTACACCGCCTCCGGGCATACTACACCGCCTCCGGGCATACAACACCGCCTCCGGGCATACCACACCGTCTCACGTCATCATCAGCAACATCATCAGCAACATCATCAGCAACATCATCAGCAACATCACCAGCAACATCATCAGCAACATCATCAGCAACATCATCAGCAACATCATCATCAACATCATCATCAACATCATCATTAACATCATCATCAACATCAACATCATCATCAACATCATCATCAACATCATCATCAACATCATCATCAACATCATCATCAACATCATCATCAACATCATCATCAACATCATCATCAACATCATCAGCAACATCATCAGCAACATCATCAGCAACATCATCAGCAACATCATCAGCAACATCATCAACAACATCATCATCAGCAACATCATCATCAGCAACATCATCATCAGCAACATCATCATCATCATCATCATCATCATCATCATCATCATCATCATCATCATCATCATCATCATCATCATCATCATCATCATCATCATCATCATCATCATCATCATCATCATCATCATCATCATCATCATCATCTTCATCATCATCATCATCATCATCATCATCATCATCATCATCATCATCATCATCATCATCATCATCATTATCATCATCATGCCCGGAGGCGGTGTTGTACCGCCTCCGGGCATACAACACCGCCTCCGGGCATACTACACCGCCTCCGGGCATACCACACCGCCTCCGGGCATACAACACCGCCTCCGGGCATACAACACCGCCTCCGGGCATACCACACCGCCTCCGGGCATACAACACCGCCTCCGGGCATACTACACCGCCTCCGGGCATACCAGACCGCCTCAGGGCATACAACACCGCCTCCGGGCATACAACACCGCTTCCGGGCATACCACACCGCCTCCGGGCATACAACACCGCCTCCGGGCATACAACACCGCCTCCGGGCATACCACACCGCCTCCGGGCATACAACACCGCCTCCGGGCATACAACACCGCCTCCGGGCATGCCACACCGTCTCACGTCATCATCAGCAACATCATCAGCAACATCATCAGCAACATCACCAGCAACATCATCAGCAACATCATCAGCAACATCATCAGCAACATCATCAGCAACATCATCAGCAACATCATCATCAACATCATCATCAACATCATCATCAACATCATCATCAACATCATCAGCAACATCATCAGCAACATCATCAGCAACATCATCAGCAACATCATCAACAACATCATCATCAGCAACATCATCATCAGCAACATCATCATCAGCAACATCATCATCATCATCATCATCATCATCATCATCATCATCATCATCATCATCATCATCATCATCATCATCATCATCATCATCATCATCATCATCATCATCATCATCATCATCTTCATCATCATCATCATCATCATCATCATCATCATCATCATCATCATCATCATCATCATCATCATCATTATCATCATCATGCCCGGAAGCGGTGTTGTACCGCCTCCGGGCATACCACACCGCCTCCGGGCATACAACACCGCCTCCGGGCATACTACACCGCTTCCGAGCATACCACACCGCCTCCGGGCATACAACACCGCCTCCGGGCACACTACACCGCCTCCGGGCATACAACACCCCCTCCGGGCATACAACACCGCCTCCGGGCATACTGCACCGCCTCCGGGCATACCACACCGCCTCCGGGCATACAACACCGCCTCCGGGCATACTACACCGCCTCCGGGCATACCAGACCGCCTCAGGGCATACAACACCGCCTCCGGGCATACAACACCGCCTCCGGGCATACCACACCGCCTCCGGGCATACAACACCGCCTCCGGGCATACAACACCGCCTCCGGGCATACCACACCGCCTCCGGGCATACAACACCGCCTCCGGGCATACAACACCGCCTCCGGGCATACCACACCGTCTCACGTCATCATCAGCAACATCATCATCATCATCATCATCATCATCATCATCATCATCATCATCATCATCATCATCATCATCATCATTATCATCATCATGCCCGGAGGCGGTGTTGTACCGCCTCCGGGCATACCACACCGCCTCCGGGCATACAACACCGCCTCCGGGCATACTACACCGCTTCCGGGCATACCACACCGCCTCCGGGCATACAACACCGCCTCCGGGCATACTACACCGCCTCCGGGCATACAACACCCCCTCCGGGCATACAACACCGCCTCCGGGCATACTGCACCGCCTCCGGGCATACCACACCGCCTCCGGGCATACAACACCGCCTCCGGGCATACTACACCGCCTCCGGGCATACCAGACCGCCTCAGGGCATACAACACCGCCTCCGGGCATACAACACCGCCTCCGGGCATACCACACCGCCTCCGGGCATACAACACCGCCTCCGGGCATACAACACCGCCTCCGGGCATACCACACCGCCTCCGGGCATACAACACCGCCTCCGGGCATACAACACCGCCTCCGGGCATACCACACCGTCTCACGTCATCATCAGCAACATCATCAGCAACATCATCAGCACTATCACCAGCAACATCATCAGCAACATCATCAGCAACATCATCAGTAACATCATCAGCAACATCATCAGCAACATCATCATCAACATCATCATCAACATCATCATCAACATCATCATCAACATCATCATCAACATCATCAGCAACATCATCAGCAACATCATCAGCAACATCATCAGCAACATCATCAGCAACATCATCAACAACATCATTATCAGCAACATCATCATCAGCAACATCATCATCAGCAACATCATCATCATCATCATCATCATCATCATCATCATCATCATCATCATCATCATCATCATCATCATCATCATCATCATCATCATCATCATCATCATCATCATCATCATCATCATCATCATCATCATCATCATCATCATCATCATCATCATCATCATCATCATCATCATCATCATCATCATCATCATCATCATCATCATCATCATCATCATCATCATCATCATCATCATCATCATCATTATCATCATCATGCCCGGAGGCGGTGTTGTACCGCCTCCGGGCATACCACACCGCCTCCGGGCATACAACACCGCCTCCGGGCATACTACACCGCCTCCGGGCATACCACACCGCCTCCGGGCATACAACACCGCCTCCGGGCATACTACACCGCCTCCGGGCATACCACACCGCCTCCGGGCATACAACACCGCCTCCGGGCATACTGCACCGCCTCCGGGCATACCACACCGCCTCCGGGCATACAACACCGCCTCCGGGCATACTACACCGCCTCCGGGCATACCAGACCGCCTCAGGGCATACAACACCGCCTCCGGGCATACAACACCGCCTCCGGGCATACCACACCGCCTCCGGGCATACAACACCGCCTCCGGGCATACAACACCGCCTCCGGGCATACCACACCGCCTCCGGGCATACAACACCGCCTCCGGGCATACAACACCGCCTCCGGGCATACCACACCGTCTCACGTCATCATCAGCAACATCATCAGCAACATCATCAGCAACATCACCAGCAACATCATCAGCAACATCATCAGCAACATCATCAGCAACATCATCAGCAACATCATCAGCAACATCATCATCAACATCATCATCAACATCATCATCAACATCATCATCAACATCATCTTCAACATCATCAGCAACATCATCAGCAACATCATCAGCAACATCATTAGCAACATCATCAACAACATCATCATCAGCAACATCATCATCAGCAACATCATCATCAGCAACATCATCATCATCATCATCATCATCATCATCATCATCATCATCATCATCATCATCATCATCATCATCATCATCATCATCATCATCATCATCATCATCATCATCATCATCATCATCATCATCATCATCATCATCATCATCATCATCATCATCATCATCATCATCATCATCATCATCATCATCATCATCATCATCATCATCATCATCATCATCATCATCATCATCATTATCATCATCATGCCCGGAGGCGGTGTTGTACCGCCTCCGGGCATACCACACCGCCTCCGGGCATACAACACCGCCTCCGGGCATACCACACCGCCTCCGGGCATACAACACCGCCTCCGGGCATACTACACCGCCTCCGGGCATACCACACCGCCTCCGGGCATACAACACCGCCTCCGGGCATACTGCACCGCCTCCGGGCATACCACACCGCCTCCGGGCATACAACACCGCCTCCGGGCATACTACACCGCCTCCGGGCATACCAGACCGCCTCAGGGCATACAACACCGCCTCCGGGCATACAACACCGCCTCCGGGCATACCACACCGCCTCCGGGCATACAACACCGCCTCCGGGCATACAACACCGCCTCCGGGCATACCACACCGCCTCCGGGCATACAACACCGCCTCCGGGCATACAACACCGCCTCCGGGCATACCACACCGTCTCACGTCATCATCAGCAACATCATCAGCAACATCATCAGCAACATCACCAGCAACATCATCAGCAACATCATCAGCAACATCATCAGCAACATCATCAGCAACATCATCAGCAACATCATCATCAACATCATCATCAACATCATCATCAACATCATCATCAACATCATCATCAACATCATCAGCAACATCATCAGCAACATCATCAGCAACATCATCAGCAACATCATCAACAACATCATCATCAGCAACATCATCATCAGCAACATCATCATCAGCAACATCATCATCATCATCATCATCATCATCATCATCATCATCATCATCATCATCATCATCATCATCATCATCATCATCATCATCATCATCAACATCATCATCAACATCATCAGCAACATCATCAGCAACATCATCATCAACATCATCAGCAACATCATCAGCAACATCATCAGCAACATCATCAACAACATCATCAACAACATCATCATCAGCAACATCATCATCAGCAACATCATCATCAGCAACATCATCATCATCATCATCATCATCATCATCATCATCATCATCATCATCATCATCATCATCATCATCATCATCATCATCATCATCATCATCATCATCATCATCATCATCATCATCATCATCATCATCATCATCATCATCATCATCATCATCATCATCATCATCATCATCATCATCATCATCATCATCATTATCATCATCATGCCCGGAGGCGGTGTTGTACCGCCTCCGGGCATACCACACCGCCTCCGGGCATACAACACCGCCTCCGGGCATACTACACCGCCTCCGGGCATACCACACCGCCTCCGGGCATACAACACCGCCTCCGGGCATACTACACCGCCTCCGGGCATACTACACCGCCTCCGGGCATACAACACCGCCTCCGGGCATACAACACCGCCTCCGGGCATACCACACCGCCTCCGGGCATGCAACACCGCCTCCGGGCATACAACACCGCAAACGGGCATACCACACCGTCTCACGTCATCATCAGCAACATCATCAGCAACATCATCAGCAACATCATCAGCAACATCACCAGCAACATCATCAGCAACATCATCAGCAACATCATCAGCAACATCATCATCAACATCATCATCAACATCATCATTAACATCATCATCAACATCAACATCATCATCAACATCATCATCAACATCATCATCAACATCATCATCAACATCATCATCAACATCATCATCAACATCATCATCAACATCATCATCAACATCATCATCAACATCATCAGCAACATCATCAGCAACATCATCAGCAACATCATCAGCAACATCATCAACAACATCATCATCAGCAACATCATCATCAGCAACATCATCATCAGCAACATCATCATCATCATCATCATCATCATCATCATCATCATCATCATCATCATCATCATCATCATCATCATCATCATCATCATCATCATCATCATCATCATCATCATCATCATCATCATCATCATCATCATCATCATCATCATCATCATCATCATCATCATCATCATCATCATCATCATCATCATCATCATCATCATCATCATCATCATTATCATCATCATGCCCGGAGGCGGTGTTGTACCGCCTCCGGGCATACCACACCGCCTCCGGGCATACAACACCGCCTCCGGGCATACTACACCGCCTCCGGGCATACCACACCGCCTCCGGGCATACAACACCGCCTCCGGGCATACTACACCGCCTCCGGGCATACCACACCGCCTCCGGGCATACAACACCGCCTCCGGGCATACTGCACCGCCTCCGGGCATACCACACCGCCTCCGGGCATACAACACCGCCTCCGGGCATACTACACCGCCTCCGGGCATACCAGACCGCCTCCGGGCAT
>JAXIVJ010000545.1:70000-75000 GCA_036785665.1 Chirona hameri
AAACGATTTGCAAGCAGAAACTGTCAAAGTGGTGGCCTCATCAGATCAGACTCAAGTTGAAGTATTATGGATTAAGGTTAAATTCGATAAGAGAAAGGCAGTGTTAATAAGTTGTATGTACCGTCCACCATCAACCGTGCATTCTCAAGTGCATGCGGACTTTAACGACATTGAGGAACAGTTGCAGAGTGTCATTGCTCAGTATCCGTCACAGCGCATTGTGGTGACAGGTGATCTCAACGCCGATGCACAGACGAACCCGACGGCCAACGCTAGATTGATTGAGCTCGAGAGATATGGTTTGAAATGTATTGTTAGGGAACCAACTTTCTACTGTGGTGATCACCGATCTATACTTGATGTGATTTTGGTGTCTGAAGCAATTCACAATGCCCAAGTGCCGCCATCGTGTACTGTGGAACGCTGTGATCACGCTAGCCATCATTATCGTGTAAATGTTGTGATTACTGTACCGAGAGATAGGTCGAAAGCGCTGTATAGGACAGGTCGAGCCTGGAAATCGTTCGACAGTGATGCATTCTTGGCAGATGTAGCAGCGACTGAATGGAGCACTGTAGTCAATGCAGATGACGATTGTGAGAGGCAGTGGTTGTCATTCGCGTCCAGTTTGAATGAATTGCTCGATGTGCACGCTCCGATTCGACGATATCGAGTGCATAATCCCAGGGGCCCGCATGTTTCACCAGATACATTAGATCTCATGGCTCAGAGAAGACGTGCAAGGGAAAACAACGATCCGGCATACAAGCATCTTAATTTAGTGACGAAACGAGCTATAAGAGCAGATTGTAGGCAAAATTTAGAAGATCGTATCAGAAATTCAGCACCTTCAGACTTATACCGGCAGCTGAAGCCGGTCATCGCCCCAAAGCGGGGACCGACAACAGAACCGTCAAATTTAACTCCGAACGAACTCAACCAGTACTTTACGACAATCGGCTTGGAAACGCGCGACAAAGTCGCAGCGGACTTCGCGCAGTCAGCTCGCGAACGTTTAAATCCAAGATTACCTAGAGTAAATACCGGGAAATTGCGGATTTCTCCAGTAACTCTGTTGCAACTGCGAAAGACTCTGTTTTCGGTTCCAAATAAGAATTCATGCGTAGAGGGAGACATTCCAGTTAAAATTTTGAAACTATGTTTTCCAGCTGTAGGTCGCTATCTGCTGCGGATCATCAATAAGAGTTTCATAACAGGCACTGTTCCAGAAAGCTGGAAACGGGCCACAGTCATTCCGCTTCATAAGAAGGGTGATCCCAGCATAGCATCAAATTTCAGGCCGGTCACTAACATTCCAACAATAACTAAAGTAGTTGAAAAACTTGTTCTAAATCAGCTGACCAATTATTTGAATAGAGAACATTTATACAGTAACGATCAACATGGCTTTCGAGAAAATCATTCCACTTGTACCGCGCTTTTATCAGTGACTGACGAGATTCTGAAAGGCATGGATCGGTCAGAGATTTGTTTGTTGACGCTTATCGATTTAAGTCGATGTTTCGATGTGATCGACCATAAAACGTTGCTAAATAAACTAGAATTATTACAGATTAGTTCAGATTGGTTTGAAAGCTATCTTAGCGGACATGTTCAGCAGGTAAAAGTAGGTGAAACGTTTTCGGACTCTCTCCCAATCAACATTGGAACGTTTCAAGGGTCATGTCTGGGACCGTTGCTCTATAACGTAGCTAGCAACGACTTGCCGTGCTATATCCCCGACGAAATTAATGGATTTAAAATTATTAAAGCCCGTTATGCAGATGATAGTCAAATTGGTATTGTCGGTCCCCGGAGCCGTTTAGAAGAGATGAAAAGGAGCCTCGAAGAGGTTCTTGATACAATGACCACATGGTTTCAGCAGAACGGTATGCTGGTAAACGCCAGTAAAACGGAATTGATTGTGTGCGGCGACAGGCGGCAAGTGTCGCGTCTAGAAAGTGAAACGTCTATAAATTTTATGGGAGAGATACTCCATTCTAAGACTAGTGTCAGAAATCTGGGTGTAACCATGGATCGTTTTCTGTCGTGGGAGCAACACGTGCAGCAAATAGCGGATCGTTGTTTTGGAATTCTTGTAGGTCTTCTTCATGCCAAGCAGGTGCTGCCTATAGGGACACTACCCAGGTTAATCGATGCAATGGTTTTTTCTCATGTCAGGTACTGTGTGCAAGTGTATGGTGGGACCAGTGTTACGGGGATAGGTAAAATTCAAAAGATATTTAATTTTGCGGCAAGAGTAATCTCAGGACGTAGGAAATATGATCACATCTCGGACGTGTTGAAGCAGTATGATTGGCTAGGGGCAGCACGGTTTATTGAGTATTGTGACATGAGCATGCTACACAAGATTGTTACCACCGGTGAGCCTGCTATGTTGGCTAGTCAGTTCACTTTGAATCGAGACGTGGTGGGCCGTCGTACCCGACAGTCAGACCAGCTGGCATTGCCCAAACCCAGAACGAATCACGGGAAGCGAAATTTTGTGTATCGATCTGCGGCGCTGCTCAACAGTCATTTTGGTTCTAATGTTACGGATGTCCTCACTTCGTCCACAAGACTGGCAAAGAAAATGTTTAGAGAGCATTGCGCGGCTGCCGAAAGTAATACCTAGGCGCCAGTGTCTTCTATGGTAGCGTTTTTACACATGTTTTTAAATGTTTTTTAAATGACAAAGCGTAAGCTGCAATATGTACTTACCATGTATGACAATGACCCTGTAATAGCCCATGATGTGTGGAAATGGTCAGCTGATGTCGAAATACAAAATACAAAATACATCATCATCATCATCATCATCATCATCATCATCATCATCATCATCATCATCATCATCATCATTATCATCATCATGCCCGGAGGCGGTGTTGTACCGCCTCCGGGCATACCACACCGCCTCCGGGCATACAACACCGCCTCCGGGCATACTACACCGCCTCCGGGCATACCACACCGCCTCCGGGCATACAACACCGCCTCCGGGCATACTACACCGCCTCCGGGCATACCACACCGCCTCCGGGCATACAACACCGCCTCCGGGCATACTGCACCGCCTCCGGGCATACCACACCGCCTCCGGGCATACAACACCGCCTCCGGGCATACTACACCGCCTCCGGGCATACCAGACCGCCTCAGGGCATACAACACCGCCTCCGGGCATACAACACCGCCTCCGGGCATACCACACCGCCTCCGGGCATACAACACCGCCTCCGGGCATACAACACCGCCTCCGGGCATACCACACCGCCTCCGGGCATACAACACCGCCTCCGGGCATACAACACCGCCTCCGGGCATACCACACCGTCTCACGTCATCATCAGCAACATCATCAGCAACATCATCAGCAACATCACCAGCAACATCATCAGCAACATCATCAGCAACATCATCAGCAACATCATCAGCAACATCATCAGCAACATCATCATCAACATCATCATCAACATCATCATCAACATCATCATCAACATCATCATCAACATCATCAGCAACATCATCAGCAACATCATCAGCAACATCATCAGCAACATCATCAACAACATCATCATCAGCAACATCATCATCAGCAACATCATCATCAGCAACATCATCATCATCATCATCATCATCATCATCATCATCATCATCATCATCATCATCATCATCATCATCATCATCATCATCATCATCATCATCATCATCATCATCATCATCATCATCATCATCATCATCATCATCATCATCATCATCATCATCATCATCATCATCATCATCATCATCATCATCATCATCATCATCATCATCATCATCATCATCATCATCATCATCATCATCATCATCATTATCATCATCATGTCTGGAGGCGGTGTTGTACCGCCTCCGGGCATACCACACCGCCTCCGGGCATACAACACCGCCTACGGGCATACTACACCGCTTCCGGGCATACCACACCGCCTCCGGGCATACAACACCGCCTCCGGGCATACTACACCGCCTCCGGGCATACAACACCGCCTCCGGGCATACAACACCGCCTCCGGGCATACTGCACCGCCTCCGGGCATACCACACCGCCTCCGGGCATACAACACCGCCTCCGGGCATACTACACCGCCTCCGGGCATACCAGACCGCCTCAGGGCATACAATACCGCCTCCGGGCATACAACACCGCCTCCGGGCATACCACACCGCCTCCGGGCATACAACACCGCCTCCGGGCATACAACACCGCCTCCGGGCATACCACACCGTCTCACGTCATCATCAGCAACATCATCAGCAACATCATCAGCAACATCACCAGCAACATCATCAGCAACATCATCAGCAACATCATCAGCAACATCATCAGCAACATCATCAGCAACATCATCATCAACATCATCATCAACATCATCATCAACATCATCATCAACATCATCATCAACATCATCAGCAACATCATCAGCAACATCATCAGCAACATCATCAGCAACATCATCAACAACATCATCATCAGCAACATCATCATCAGCAACATCATCATCAGCAACATCATCATCATCATCATCATCATCATCATCATCATCATCATCATCATCATCATCATCATCATCATCATCATCATCATCATCATCATCATCATCATCATCATCATCATCATCATCATCATCATCATCATCATCATCATCATCATCATTATCATCATCATGCCCGGAGGCGGTGTTGTACCGCCTCCGGGCATACCACACCGCCTCCGGGCATACAACACCGCCTCCGGGCATACTACACCGCCTCCGGGCATACCACACCGCCTCCGGGCATACAACACCGCCTCCGGGCATACTACACCGCCTCCGGGCATACTACACCGCCTCCGGGCATACAACACCGCCTCCGGGCATACAACACCGCCTCCGGGCATACCACACCGCCTCCGGGCATACAACACCGCCTCCGGGCATACAACACCGCAAACGGGCATACCACACCGTCTCACGTCA
>JAXIVJ010000545.1:80000-90000 GCA_036785665.1 Chirona hameri
TCATCATCAACATCATCATCAACATCATCATCAACATCATCATCAACATCATCAGCAACATCATCAGCAACATCATCAGCAACATCATCAACAACATCATCATCAGCAACATCATCATCAGCAACATCATCATCAGCAACATCATCATCATCAGCTTCATCATCATCATCATCATCATCATCATCATCATCATCATCATCATCATCATCATCATCACCATCATCATCATCATCATCATCATCATCATCATCATCATCATCATCATCATCATCATCATCATCATCATCATCATCATCATCATCATCATCATCATCATCATCATCATCATCATCATCATCATCATCATCATCATCATCATCATCATCATCATTATCATCATCATGCCCGGAGGCGGTGTTGTACCGCCTCCGGGCATACCACACCGCCTCCGGGCATACAACACCGCCTCCGGGCATACTACACCGCCTCCGGGCATACCACACCGCCTCCGGGCATACAACACCGCCTCCGGGCATACTACACCGCCTCCGGGCATACCACACCGCCTCCGGGCATACAACACCGCCTCCGGGCATACAACACCGCCTCCGGGCATACTACACCGCTTCCGGGCATACCACACCGCCTCCGGGCATACAACACCGCCTCCGGGCATACTACACCGCCTCCGGGCATACCACACCGCCTCCGGGCATACAACACCGCCTCCGGGCATACTACACCGCCTCCGGGCATACTACACCGCCTCCGGGCATACAACACCGCCTCCGGGCATACCACACCGTCTCACGTCATCATCAGCAACATCATCAGCAACATCATCAGCAACATCATCAGCAACATCACCAGCAACATCATCAGCAACATCATCAGCAACATCATCAGCAACATCATCATCAACATCATCATCAACATCATCATTAACATCATCATCAACATCAACATCATCATCAACATCATCATCAACATCATCATCAACATCATCATCAACATCATCATCAACATCATCATCAACATCATCATCAACATCATCATCAACATCATCAGCAACATCATCAGCAACATCATCAGCAACATCATCAGCAACATCATCAGCAACATCATCAACAACATCATCATCAGCAACATCATCATCAGCAACATCATCATCAGCAACATCATCATCATCATCATCATCATCATCATCATCATCATCATCATCATCATCATCATCATCATCATCATCATCATCATCATCATCATCATCATCATCATCATCATCATCATCATCATCATCATCATCATCATCATCTTCATCATCATCATCATCATCATCATCATCATCATCATCATCATCATCATCATCATCATCATCATCATTATCATCATCATGCCCGGAGGCGGTGTTGTACCGCCTCCGGGCATACAACACCGCCTCCGGGCATACTACACCGCCTCCGGGCATACCACACCGCCTCCGGGCATACAACACCGCCTCCGGGCATACCACACCGCCTCCGGGCATACAACACCGCCTCCGGGCATACTACACCGCCTCCGGGCATACCAGACCGCCTCAGGGCATACAACACCGCCTCCGGGCATACAACACCGCTTCCGGGCATACCACACCGCCTCCGGGCATACAACACCGCCTCCGGGCATACAACACCGCCTCCGGGCATACCACACCGCCTCCGGGCATACAACACCGCCTCCGGGCATACAACACCGCCTCCGGGCATGCCACACCGTCTCACGTCATCATCAGCAACATCATCAGCAACATCATCAGCAACATCACCAGCAACATCATCAGCAACATCATCAGCAACATCATCAGCAACATCATCAGCAACATCATCAGCAACATCATCATCAACATCATCATCAACATCATCATCAACATCATCATCAACATCATCAGCAACATCATCAGCAACATCATCAGCAACATCATCAGCAACATCATCAACAACATCATCATCAGCAACATCATCATCAGCAACATCATCATCAGCAACATCATCATCATCATCATCATCATCATCATCATCATCATCATCATCATCATCATCATCATCATCATCATCATCATCATCATCATCATCATCATCATCATCATCATCATCATCTTCATCATCATCATCATCATCATCATCATCATCATCATCATCATCATCATCATCATCATCATCATCATTATCATCATCATGCCCGGAGGCGGTGTTGTACCGCCTCCGGGCATACCACACCGCCTCCGGGCATACAACACCGCCTCCGGGCATACTACACCGCTTCCGAGCATACCACACCGCCTCCGGGCATACAACACCGCCTCCGGGCACACTACACCGCCTCCGGGCATACAACACCCCCTCCGGGCATACAACACCGCCTCCGGGCATACTGCACCGCCTCCGGGCATACCACACCGCCTCCGGGCATACAACACCGCCTCCGGGCATACTACACCGCCTCCGGGCATACCAGACCGCCTCAGGGCATACAACACCGCCTCCGGGCATACAACACCGCCTCCGGGCATACCACACCGCCTCCGGGCATACAACACCGCCTCCGGGCATACAACACCGCCTCCGGGCATACCACACCGCCTCCGGGCATACAACACCGCCTCCGGGCATACAACACCGCCTCCGGGCATACCACACCGTCTCACGTCATCATCAGCAACATCATCATCATCATCATCATCATCATCATCATCATCATCATCATCATCATCATCATCATCATCATTATCATCATCATGCCCGGAGGCGGTGTTGTACCGCCTCCGGGCATACCACACCGCCTCCGGGCATACAACACCGCCTCCGGGCATACTACACCGCTTCCGGGCATACCACACCGCCTCCGGGCATACAACACCGCCTCCGGGCATACTACACCGCCTCCGGGCATACAACACCCCCTCCGGGCATACAACACCGCCTCCGGGCATACTGCACCGCCTCCGGGCATACCACACCGCCTCCGGGCATACAACACCGCCTCCGGGCATACTACACCGCCTCCGGGCATACCAGACCGCCTCAGGGCATACAACACCGCCTCCGGGCATACAACACCGCCTCCGGGCATACCACACCGCCTCCGGGCATACAACACCGCCTCCGGGCATACAACACCGCCTCCGGGCATACCACACCGCCTCCGGGCATACAACACCGCCTCCGGGCATACAACACCGCCTCCGGGCATACCACACCGTCTCACGTCATCATCAGCAACATCATCAGCAACATCATCAGCACTATCACCAGCAACATCATCAGCAACATCATCAGCAACATCATCAGTAACATCATCAGCAACATCATCAGCAACATCATCATCAACATCATCATCAACATCATCATCAACATCATCATCAACATCATCATCAACATCATCAGCAACATCATCAGCAACATCATCAGCAACATCATCAGCAACATCATCAACAACATCATTATCAGCAACATCATCATCAGCAACATCATCATCAGCAACATCATCATCATCATCATCATCATCATCATCATCATCATCATCATCATCATCATCATCATCATCATCATCATCATCATCATCATCATCATCATCATCATCATCATCATCATCATCATCATCATCATCATCATCATCATCATCATCATCATCATCATCATCATCATCATCATCATCATCATCATCATCATCATCATCATCATCATCATCATCATCATCATCATCATCATCATCATCATCATCATCATCATCATCATCATCATCATCATCATCATCATCATCATCATCATCATCATCATCATCATCATCATCATTATCATCATCATGCCCGGAGGCGGTGTTGTACCGCCTCCGGGCATACCACACCGCCTCCGGGCATACAACACCGCCTCCGGGCATACCACACCGCCTCCGGGCATACAACACCGCCTCCGGGCATACTACACCGCCTCCGGGCATACCACACCGCCTCCGGGCATACAACACCGCCTCCGGGCATACTGCACCGCCTCCGGGCATACCACACCGCCTCCGGGCATACAACACCGCCTCCGGGCATACTACACCGCCTCCGGGCATACCAGACCGCCTCAGGGCATACAACACCGCCTCCGGGCATACAACACCGCCTCCGGGCATACCACACCGCCTCCGGGCATACAACACCGCCTCCGGGCATACAACACCGCCTCCGGGCATACCACACCGCCTCCGGGCATACAACACCGCCTCCGGGCATACAACACCGCCTCCGGGCATACCACACCGTCTCACGTCATCATCAGCAACATCATCAGCAACATCATCAGCAACATCACCAGCAACATCATCAGCAACATCATCAGCAACATCATCAGCAACATCATCAGCAACATCATCAGCAACATCATCATCAACATCATCATCAACATCATCATCAACATCATCATCAACATCATCATCAACATCATCAGCAACATCATCAGCAACATCATCAGCAACATCATCAGCAACATCATCAACAACATCATCATCAGCAACATCATCATCAGCAACATCATCATCAGCAACATCATCATCATCATCATCATCATCATCATCATCATCATCATCATCATCATCATCATCATCATCATCATCATCATCATCATCATCATCAACATCATCATCAACATCATCAGCAACATCATCAGCAACATCATCATCAACATCATCAGCAACATCATCAGCAACATCATCAGCAACATCATCAACAACATCATCAACAACATCATCATCAGCAACATCATCATCAGCAACATCATCATCAGCAACATCATCATCATCATCATCATCATCATCATCATCATCATCATCATCATCATCATCATCATCATCATCATCATCATCATCATCATCATCATCATCATCATCATCATCATCATCATCATCATCATTATCATCATCATGCCCGGAGGCGGTGTTGTACCGCCTCCGGGCATACCACACCGCCTCCGGGCATACAACACCGCCTCCGGGCATACTACACCGCTTCCGGGCATACCACACCGCCTCCGGGCATACAACACCGCCTCCGGGCATACTACACCGCCTCCGGGCATACAACACCCCCTCCGGGCATACAACACCGCCTCCGGGCATACTGCACCGCCTCCGGGCATACCACACCGCCTCCGGGCATACAACACCGCCTCCGGGCATACTACACCGCCTCCGGGCATACCAGACCGCCTCAGGGCATACAACACCGCCTCCGGGCATACAACACCGCCTCCGGGCATACCACACCGCCTCCGGGCATACAACACCGCCTCCGGGCATACAACACCGCCTCCGGGCATACCACACCGCCTCCGGGCATACAACACCGCCTCCGGGCATACAACACCGCCTCCGGGCATACCACACCGTCTCACGTCATCATCAGCAACATCATCAGCAACATCATCAGCAACATCACCAGCAACATCATCAGCAACATCATCAGCAACATCATCAGTAACATCATCAGCAACATCATCAGCAACATCATCATCAACATCATCATCAACATCATCATCAACATCATCATCAACATCATCATCAACATCATCAGCAACATCATCAGCAACATCATCAGCAACATCATCAGCAACATCATCAACAACATCATCATCAGCAACATCATCATCAGCAACATCATCATCAGCAACATCATCATCATCATCATCATCATCATCATCATCATCATCATCATCATCATCATCATCATCATCATCATCATCATCATCATCATCATCATCATCATCATCATCATCATCATCATCATCATCATCATCATCATCATCATCATCATCATCATCATCATCATCATCATCATCATCATCATCATCATCATCATCATCATTATCATCATCATGCCCGGAGGCGGTGTTGTACCGCCTCCGGGCATACCACACCGCCTCCGGGCATACAACACCGCCTCCGGGCATACTACACCGCCTCCGGGCATACCACACCGCCTCCGGGCATACAACACAGCCTCCGGGCATACTACACCGCCTCCGGGCATACTACACCGCCTCCGGGCATACAACACCGCCTCCGGGCATACAACACCGCCTCCGGGCATACCACACCGCCTCCGGGCATGCAACACCGCCTCCGGGCATACAACACCGCAAACGGGCATACCACACCGTCTCACGTCATCATCATCAACATCATCAGCAACATCATCAGCAACATCATCAGCAACATCACCAGCAACATCATCAGCAACATCATCAGCAACATCATCAGCAACATCATCATCAACATCATCATCAACATCATCATTAACATCATCATCAACATCAACATCATCATCAACATCATCATCAACATCATCATCAACATCATCATCAACATCATCATCAACATCATCATCAACATCATCATCAACATCATCATCAACATCATCATCAACATCATCATCAACATCATCAGCAACATCATCAGCAACATCATCAGCAACATCATCAACAACATCATCATCAGCAACATCATCATCAGCAACATCATCATCAGCAACATCATCATCATCATCTTCATCATCATCATCATCATCATCATCATCATCATCATCATCATCATCATCATCATCATCACCATCATCATCATCATCATCATCATCATCATCATCATCATCATCATCATCATCATCATCATCATCATCATCATCATCATCATCATCATCATCATCATCATCATCATCATCATCATCATCATCATCATCATCATCATCATCATCATCATCATCATCATCATTATCATCATCATGCCCGGAGGCGGTGTTGTACCGCCTCCGGGCATACCACACCGCCTCCGGGCATACAACACCGCCTCCGGGCATACTACACCGCCTCCGGGCATACCACACCGCCTCCGGGCATACAACACCGCCTCCGGGCATACTACACCGCCTCCGGGCATACCACACCGCCTCCGGGCATACAACACCGCCTCCGGGCATACAACACCGCCTCCGGGCATACTACACCGCTTCCGGGCATACCACACCGCCTCCGGGCATACAACACCGCCTCCGGGCATACTACACCGCCTCCGGGCATACCACACCGCCTCCGGGCATACAACACCGCCTCCGGGCATACTACACCGCCTCCGGGCATACTACACCGCCTCCGGGCATACAACACCGCCTCCGGGCATACCACACCGTCTCACGTCATCATCAGCAACATCATCAGCAACATCATCAGCAACATCATCAGCAACATCACCAGCAACATCATCAGCAACATCATCAGCAACATCATCAGCAACATCATCATCAACATCATCATCAACATCATCATTAACATCATCATCAACATCAACATCATCATCAACATCATCATCAACATCATCATCAACATCATCATCAACATCATCATCAACATCATCATCAACATCATCATCAACATCATCATCAACATCATCAGCAACATCATCAGCAACATCATCAGCAACATCATCAGCAACATCATCAGCAACATCATCAACAACATCATCATCAGCAACATCATCATCAGCAACATCATCATCAGCAACATCATCATCATCATCATCATCATCATCATCATCATCATCATCATCATCATCATCATCATCATCATCATCATCATCATCATCATCATCATCATCATCATCATCATCATCATCATCATCATCATCATCATCATCATCATCTTCATCATCATCATCATCATCATCATCATCATCATCATCATCATCATCATCATCATCATCATCATCATTATCATCATCATGCCCGGAGGCGGTGTTGTACCGCCTCCGGGCATACAACACCGCCTCCGGGCATACTACACCGCCTCCGGGCATACCACACCGCCTCCGGGCATACAACACCGCCTCCGGGCATACCACACCGCCTCCGGGCATACAACACCGCCTCCGGGCATACTACACCGCCTCCGGGCATACCAGACCGCCTCAGGGCATACAACACCGCCTCCGGGCATACAACACCGCTTCCGGGCATACCACACCGCCTCCGGGCATACAACACCGCCTCCGGGCATACAACACCGCCTCCGGGCATACCACACCGCCTCCGGGCATACAACACCGCCTCCGGGCATACAACACCGCCTCCGGGCATGCCACACCGTCTCACGTCATCATCAGCAACATCATCAGCAACATCATCAGCAACATCACCAGCAACATCATCAGCAACATCATCAGCAACATCATCAGCAACATCATCAGCAACATCATCAGCAACATCATCATCAACATCATCATCAACATCATCATCAACATCATCATCAACATCATCAGCAACATCATCAGCAACATCATCAGCAACATCATCAGCAACATCATCAACAACATCATCATCAGCAACATCATCATCAGCAACATCATCATCAGCAACATCATCATCATCATCATCATCATCATCATCATCATCATCATCATCATCATCATCATCATCATCATCATCATCATCATCATCATCATCATCATCATCATCATCATCATCATCTTCATCATCATCATCATCATCATCATCATCATCATCATCATCATCATCATCATCATCATCATCATCATTATCATCATCATGCCCGGAGGCGGTGTTGTACCGCCTCCGGGCATACCACACCGCCTCCGGGCATACAACACCGCCTCCGGGCATACTACACCGCTTCCGAGCATACCACACCGCCTCCGGGCATACAACACCGCCTCCGGGCACACTACACCGCCTCCGGGCATACAACACCCCCTCCGGGCATACAACACCGCCTCCGGGCATACTGCACCGCCTCCGGGCATACCACACCGCCTCCGGGCATACAACACCGCCTCCGGGCATACTACACCGCCTCCGGGCATACCAGACCGCCTCAGGGCATACAACACCGCCTCCGGGCATACAACACCGCCTCCGGGCATACCACACCGCCTCCGGGCATACAACACCGCCTCCGGGCATACAACACCGCCTCCGGGCATACCACACCGCCTCCGGGCATACAACACCGCCTCCGGGCATACAACACCGCCTCCGGGCATACCACACCGTCTCACGTCATCATCAGCAACATCATCATCATCATCATCATCATCATCATCATCATCATCATCATCATCATCATCATCATCATCATCATTATCATCATCATGCCCGGAGGCGGTGTTGTACCGCCTCCGGGCATACCACACCGCCTCCGGGCATACAACACCGCCTCCGGGCATACTACACCGCTTCCGGGCATACCACACCGCCTCCGGGCATACAACACCGCCTCCGGGCATACTACACCGCCTCCGGGCATACAACACCCCCTCCGGGCATACAACACCGCCTCCGGGCATACTGCACCGCCTCCGGGCATACCACACCGCCTCCGGGCATACAACACCGCCTCCGGGCATACTACACCGCCTCCGGGCATACCAGACCGCCTCAGGGCATACAACACCGCCTCCGGGCATACAACACCGCCTCCGGGCATACCACACCGCCTCCGGGCATACAACACCGCCTCCGGGCATACAACACCGCCTCCGGGCATACCACACCGCCTCCGGGCATACAACACCGCCTCCGGGCATACAACACCGCCTCCGGGCATACCACACCGTCTCACGTCATCATCAGCAACATCATCAGCAACATCATCAGCACTATCACCAGCAACATCATCAGCAACATCATCAGCAACATCATCAGTAACATCATCAGCAACATCATCAGCAACATCATCATCAACATCATCATCAACATCATCATCAACATCATCATCAACATCATCATCAACATCATCAGCAACATCATCAGCAACATCATCAGCAACATCATCAGCAACATCATCAACAACATCATTATCAGCAACATCATCATCAGCAACATCATCATCAGCAACATCATCATCATCATCATCATCATCATCATCATCATCATCATCATCATCATCATCATCATCATCATCATCATCATCATCATCATCATCATCATCATCATCATCAT
>JAXIVJ010000545.1:95000-102500 GCA_036785665.1 Chirona hameri
TCATCATCATCATCATCATCATCATCATCATCATCATCATCATCATCATCATCATCACCATCATCATCATCATCATCATCATCATCATCATCATCATCATCATCATCATCATCATCATCATCATCATCATCATCATCATCATCATCATCATCATCATCATCATCATCATCATCATCATCATCATCATCATCATCATCATCATCATCATCATCATCATCATTATCATCATCATGCCCGGAGGCGGTGTTGTACCGCCTCCGGGCATACCACACCGCCTCCGGGCATACAACACCGCCTCCGGGCATACTACACCGCCTCCGGGCATACCACACCGCCTCCGGGCATACAACACCGCCTCCGGGCATACTACACCGCCTCCGGGCATACCACACCGCCTCCGGGCATACAACACCGCCTCCGGGCATACAACACCGCCTCCGGGCATACTACACCGCTTCCGGGCATACCACACCGCCTCCGGGCATACAACACCGCCTCCGGGCATACTACACCGCCTCCGGGCATACCACACCGCCTCCGGGCATACAACACCGCCTCCGGGCATACTACACCGCCTCCGGGCATACTACACCGCCTCCGGGCATACAACACCGCCTCCGGGCATACCACACCGTCTCACGTCATCATCAGCAACATCATCAGCAACATCATCAGCAACATCATCAGCAACATCACCAGCAACATCATCAGCAACATCATCAGCAACATCATCAGCAACATCATCATCAACATCATCATCAACATCATCATTAACATCATCATCAACATCAACATCATCATCAACATCATCATCAACATCATCATCAACATCATCATCAACATCATCATCAACATCATCATCAACATCATCATCAACATCATCATCAACATCATCAGCAACATCATCAGCAACATCATCAGCAACATCATCAGCAACATCATCAGCAACATCATCAACAACATCATCATCAGCAACATCATCATCAGCAACATCATCATCAGCAACATCATCATCATCATCATCATCATCATCATCATCATCATCATCATCATCATCATCATCATCATCATCATCATCATCATCATCATCATCATCATCATCATCATCATCATCATCATCATCATCATCATCATCATCATCATCATCATCATCTTCATCATCATCATCATCATCATCATCATCATCATCATCATCATCATCATCATCATCATCATCATCATTATCATCATCATGCCCGGAGGCGGTGTTGTACCGCCTCCGGGCATACAACACCGCCTCCGGGCATACTACACCGCCTCCGGGCATACCACACCGCCTCCGGGCATACAACACCGCCTCCGGGCATACAACACCGCCTCCGGGCATACCACACCGCCTCCGGGCATACAACACCGCCTCCGGGCATACTACACCGCCTCCGGGCATACCAGACCGCCTCAGGGCATACAACACCGCCTCCGGGCATACAACACCGCTTCCGGGCATACCACACCGCCTCCGGGCATACAACACCGCCTCCGGGCATACAACACCGCCTCCGGGCATACCACACCGCCTCCGGGCATACAACACCGCCTCCGGGCATACAACACCGCCTCCGGGCATGCCACACCGTCTCACGTCATCATCAGCAACATCATCAGCAACATCATCAGCAACATCACCAGCAACATCATCAGCAACATCATCAGCAACATCATCAGCAACATCATCAGCAACATCATCAGCAACATCATCATCAACATCATCATCAACATCATCATCAACATCATCATCAACATCATCAGCAACATCATCAGCAACATCATCAGCAACATCATCAGCAACATCATCAACAACATCATCATCAGCAACATCATCATCAGCAACATCATCATCAGCAACATCATCATCATCATCATCATCATCATCATCATCATCATCATCATCATCATCATCATCATCATCATCATCATCATCATCATCATCATCATCATCATCATCATCATCATCATCTTCATCATCATCATCATCATCATCATCATCATCATCATCATCATCATCATCATCATCATCATCATCATTATCATCATCATGCCCGGAAGCGGTGTTGTACCGCCTCCGGGCATACCACACCGCCTCCGGGCATACAACACCGCCTCCGGGCATACTACACCGCTTCCGAGCATACCACACCGCCTCCGGGCATACAACACCGCCTCCGGGCACACTACACCGCCTCCGGGCATACAACACCCCCTCCGGGCATACAACACCGCCTCCGGGCATACTGCACCGCCTCCGGGCATACCACACCGCCTCCGGGCATACAACACCGCCTCCGGGCATACTACACCGCCTCCGGGCATACCAGACCGCCTCAGGGCATACAACACCGCCTCCGGGCATACAACACCGCCTCCGGGCATACCACACCGCCTCCGGGCATACAACACCGCCTCCGGGCATACAACACCGCCTCCGGGCATACCACACCGCCTCCGGGCATACAACACCGCCTCCGGGCATACAACACCGCCTCCGGGCATACCACACCGTCTCACGTCATCATCAGCAACATCATCATCATCATCATCATCATCATCATCATCATCATCATCATCATCATCATCATCATCATCATCATTATCATCATCATGCCCGGAGGCGGTGTTGTACCGCCTCCGGGCATACCACACCGCCTCCGGGCATACAACACCGCCTCCGGGCATACTACACCGCTTCCGGGCATACCACACCGCCTCCGGGCATACAACACCGCCTCCGGGCATACTACACCGCCTCCGGGCATACAACACCCCCTCCGGGCATACAACACCGCCTCCGGGCATACTGCACCGCCTCCGGGCATACCACACCGCCTCCGGGCATACAACACCGCCTCCGGGCATACTACACCGCCTCCGGGCATACCAGACCGCCTCAGGGCATACAACACCGCCTCCGGGCATACAACACCGCCTCCGGGCATACCACACCGCCTCCGGGCATACAACACCGCCTCCGGGCATACAACACCGCCTCCGGGCATACCACACCGCCTCCGGGCATACAACACCGCCTCCGGGCATACAACACCGCCTCCGGGCATACCACACCGTCTCACGTCATCATCAGCAACATCATCAGCAACATCATCAGCACTATCACCAGCAACATCATCAGCAACATCATCAGCAACATCATCAGTAACATCATCAGCAACATCATCAGCAACATCATCATCAACATCATCATCAACATCATCATCAACATCATCATCAACATCATCATCAACATCATCAGCAACATCATCAGCAACATCATCAGCAACATCATCAGCAACATCATCAGCAACATCATCAACAACATCATTATCAGCAACATCATCATCAGCAACATCATCATCAGCAACATCATCATCATCATCATCATCATCATCATCATCATCATCATCATCATCATCATCATCATCATCATCATCATCATCATCATCATCATCATCATCATCATCATCATCATCATCATCATCATCATCATCATCATCATCATCATCATCATCATCATCATCATCATCATCATCATCATCATCATCATCATCATCATCATCATCATCATCATCATCATCATCATCATCATCATCATCATCATCATCATCATCATCATTATCATCATCATGCCCGGAGGCGGTGTTGTACCGCCTCCGGGCATACCACACCGCCTCCGGGCATACAACACCGCCTCCGGGCATACTACACCGCCTCCGGGCATACCACACCGCCTCCGGGCATACAACACCGCCTCCGGGCATACTACACCGCCTCCGGGCATACCACACCGCCTCCGGGCATACAACACCGCCTCCGGGCATACTGCACCGCCTCCGGGCATACCACACCGCCTCCGGGCATACAACACCGCCTCCGGGCATACTACACCGCCTCCGGGCATACCAGACCGCCTCAGGGCATACAACACCGCCTCCGGGCATACAACACCGCCTCCGGGCATACCACACCGCCTCCGGGCATACAACACCGCCTCCGGGCATACAACACCGCCTCCGGGCATACCACACCGCCTCCGGGCATACAACACCGCCTCCGGGCATACAACACCGCCTCCGGGCATACCACACCGTCTCACGTCATCATCAGCAACATCATCAGCAACATCATCAGCAACATCACCAGCAACATCATCAGCAACATCATCAGCAACATCATCAGCAACATCATCAGCAACATCATCAGCAACATCATCATCAACATCATCATCAACATCATCATCAACATCATCATCAACATCATCTTCAACATCATCAGCAACATCATCAGCAACATCATCAGCAACATCATTAGCAACATCATCAACAACATCATCATCAGCAACATCATCATCAGCAACATCATCATCAGCAACATCATCATCATCATCATCATCATCATCATCATCATCATCATCATCATCATCATCATCATCATCATCATCATCATCATCATCATCATCATCATCATCATCATCATCATCATCATCATCATCATCATCATCATCATCATCATCATCATCATCATCATCATCATCATCATCATCATCATCATCATCATCATCATCATCATCATCATCATCATCATCATCATCATCATCATCATCATCATCATTATCATCATCATGCCCGGAGGCGGTGTTGTACCGCCTCCGGGCATACCACACCGCCTCCGGGCATACAACACCGCCTCCGGGCATACCACACCGCCTCCGGGCATACAACACCGCCTCCGGGCATACTACACCGCCTCCGGGCATACCACACCGCCTCCGGGCATACAACACCGCCTCCGGGCATACTGCACCGCCTCCGGGCATACCACACCGCCTCCGGGCATACAACACCGCCTCCGGGCATACTACACCGCCTCCGGGCATACCAGACCGCCTCAGGGCATACAACACCGCCTCCGGGCATACAACACCGCCTCCGGGCATACCACACCGCCTCCGGGCATACAACACCGCCTCCGGGCATACAACACCGCCTCCGGGCATACCACACCGCCTCCGGGCATACAACACCGCCTCCGGGCATACAACACCGCCTCCGGGCATACCACACCGTCTCACGTCATCATCAGCAACATCATCAGCAACATCATCAGCAACATCACCAGCAACATCATCAGCAACATCATCAGCAACATCATCAGCAACATCATCAGCAACATCATCAGCAACATCATCATCAACATCATCATCAACATCATCATCAACATCATCATCAACATCATCATCAACATCATCAGCAACATCATCAGCAACATCATCAGCAACATCATCAGCAACATCATCAACAACATCATCATCAGCAACATCATCATCAGCAACATCATCATCAGCATCATCATCATCATCATCATCATCATCATCATCATCATCATCATCATCATCATCATCATCAACATCATCATCAACATCATCAGCAACATCATCAGCAACATCATCATCAACATCATCAGCAACATCATCAGCAACATCATCAGCAACATCATCAACAACATCATCAACAACATCATCATCAGCAACATCATCATCAGCAACATCATCATCAGCAACATCATCATCATCATCATCATCATCATCATCATCATCATCATCATCATCATCATCATCATCATCATCATCATCATCATCATCATCATCATCATCATCATCATCATCATCATCATCATCATCATCATCATCATCATCATCATCATCATCATCATCATCATCATCATCATCATCATCATCATCATCATCATTATCATCATCATGCCCGGAGGCGGTGTTGTACCGCCTCCGGGCATACCACACCGCCTCCGGGCATACAACACCGCCTCCGGGCATACTACACCGCCTCCGGGCATACCACACCGCCTCCGGGCATACAACACCGCCTCCGGGCATACTACACCGCCTCCGGGCATACTACACCGCCTCCGGGCATACAACACCGCCTCCGGGCATACAACACCGCCTCCGGGCATACCACACCGCCTCCGGGCATGCAACACCGCCTCCGGGCATACAACACCGCAAACGGGCATACCACACCGTCTCACGTCATCATCAGCAACATCATCAGCAACATCATCAGCAACATCATCAGCAACATCACCAGCAACATCATCAGCAACATCATCAGCAACATCATCAGCAACATCATCATCAACATCATCATCAACATCATCATTAACATCATCATCAACATCAACATCATCATCAACATCATCATCAACATCATCATCAACATCATCATCAACATCATCATCAACATCATCATCAACATCATCATCAACATCATCATCAACATCATCATCAACATCATCAGCAACATCATCAGCAACATCATCAGCAACATCATCAGCAACATCATCAACAACATCATCATCAGCAACATCATCATCAGCAACATCATCATCAGCAACATCATCATCATCATCATCATCATCATCATCATCATCATCATCATCATCATCATCATCATCATCATCATCATCATCATCATCATCATCATCATCATCATCATCATCATCATCATCATCATCATCATCATCATCATCATCATCATCATCATCATCATCATCATCATCATCATCATCATCATCATCATCATCATCATCATCATCATCATTATCATCATCATGCCCGGAGGCGGTGTTGTACCGCCTCCGGGCATACCACACCGCCTCCGGGCATACAACACCGCCTCCGGGCATACTACACCGCCTCCGGGCATACCACACCGCCTCCGGGCATACAACACCGCCTCCGGGCATACTACACCGCCTCCGGGCATACCACACCGCCTCCGGGCATACAACACCGCCTCCGGGCATACTGCACCGCCTCCGGGCATACCACACCGCCTCCGGGCATACAACACCGCCTCCGGGCATACTACACCGCCTCCGGGCATACCAGACCGCCTCCGGGCATACAACACCGCCTCCGGGCATACCACACCGTCTCACGTCATCATCAGCAACATCATCAGCAACATCATCAGCAACATCACCAGCAACATCATCAGCAACATCATCAGCAACATCATCAGCAACATCATCAGCAACATCATCAGCAACATCATCATCAACATCATCATCAACATCATCATCAACATCATCATCAACATCATCATCAACATCATCATCAACATCATCAGCAACATCATCAGCAACATCATCAGCAACATCATCAGCAACATCATCAACAACATCATCATCAGCAACATCATCATCAGCAACATCATCATCAGCAACATCATCATCATCATCATCATCATCATCATCATCATCATCATCATCATCATCATCATCATCATCATCATCATCATCATCATCATCATCATCATCATCATCATCATCATCATCATCATCATCATCATCATCATCATCATCATCATCATCATCATCATCATCATCATCATCATCATCATCATCATCATCATCATCATCATCATCATCATCATCATCATCATCATT
>JAXIVJ010000545.1:105000-112500 GCA_036785665.1 Chirona hameri
TCATCATCATCATCATCATCATCATCATCATCATCATCATCATCATCATCATCATCATCATCATCATCATCATCATCATCATCATCATCATCATCATCATCATCATCATCATTATCATCATCATGCCCGGAGGCGGTGTTGTACCGCCTCCGGGCATACCACACCGCCTCCGGGCATACAACACCGCCTCCGGGCATACTACACCGCCTCCGGGCATACCACACCGCCTCCGGGCATACAACACCGCCTCCGGGCATACTACACCGCCTCCGGGCATACTACACCGCCTCCGGGCATACAACACCGCCTCCGGGCATACAACACCGCCTCCGGGCATACCACACCGCCTCCGGGCATGCAACACCGCCTCCGGGCATACAACACCGCAAACGGGCATACCACACCGTCTCACGTCATCATCAGCAACATCATCAGCAACATCATCAGCAACATCATCAGCAACATCACCAGCAACATCATCAGCAACATCATCAGCAACATCATCAGCAACATCATCATCAACATCATCATCAACATCATCATTAACATCATCATCAACATCAACATCATCATCAACATCATCATCAACATCATCATCAACATCATCATCAACATCATCATCAACATCATCATCAACATCATCATCAACATCATCATCAACATCATCATCAACATCATCAGCAACATCATCAGCAACATCATCAGCAACATCATCAGCAACATCATCAACAACATCATCATCAGCAACATCATCATCAGTAACATCATCATCAGCAACATCATCATCATCATCATCATCATCATCATCATCATCATCATCATCATCATCATCATCATCATCATCATCATCATCATCATCATCATCATCATCATCATCATCATCATCATCATCATCATCATCATCATCATCATCATCATCATCATCATCATCATCATCATCATCATCATCATCATCATCATCATCATCATCATCATCATCATCATCATCATCATCATCATCATCATCATATCATCATCATGCCCGGAGGCGGTGTTGTACCGCCTCCGGGCATACCACACCGCCTCCGGGCATACAACACCGCCTCCGGGCATACTACACCGCCTCCGGGCATACCACACCGCCTCCGGGCATACAACACCGCCTCCGGGCATACTACACCGCCTCCGGGCATACCACACCGCCTCCGGGCATACAACACCGCCTCCGGGCATACTGCACCGCCTCCGGGCATACCACACCGCCTCCGGGCATACAACACCGCCTCCGGGCATACTACACCGCCTCCGGGCATACCAGACCGCCTCAGGGCATACAACACCGCCTCCGGGCATACAACACCGCCTCCGGGCATACCACACCGCCTCCGGGCATACAACACCGCCTCCGGGCATACAACACCGCCTCCGGGCATACCACACCGCCTCCGGGCATACAACACCGCCTCCGGGCATACAACACCGCCTCCGGGCATACCACACCGTCTCACGTCATCATCAGCAACATCATCAGCAACATCATCAGCAACATCATCAGCAACATCACCAGCAACATCATCAGCAACATCATCAGCAACATCATCAGCAACATCATCAGCAACATCATCAGCAACATCATCATCAACATCATCATCAACATCATCATCAACATCATCATCAACATCATCATCAACATCATCAGCAACATCATCAGCAACATCATCAGCAACATCATCAGCAACATCATCAACAACATCATCATCAGCAACATCATCATCAGCAACATCATCATCAGCAACATCATCATCATCATCATCATCATCATCATCATCATTATCATCATCATCATCATCATCATCATCATCATCATCATCATCATCATCATCATCATCATCATCATCATCATCATCATCATCATAATCATCATCATCATCATCATCATCATCATCAGGGGCAAGAAGAAATCTGGTGGGGGAGTTGTAATTTACGTGAGAAACGATTTGCAAGCAGAAACTGTCAAAGTGGTGGCCTCATCAGATCAGACTCAAGTTGAAGTATTATGGATTAAGGTTAAATTCGATAAGAGAAAGGCAGTGTTAATAAGTTGTATGTACCGTCCACCATCAACCGTGCATTCTCAAGTGCATGCGGACTTTAACGACATTGAGGAACAGTTGCAGAGTGTCATTGCTCAGTATCCGTCACAGCGCATTGTGGTGACAGGTGATCTCAACGCCGATGCACAGACGAACCCGACGGCCAACGCTAGATTGATTGAGCTCGAGAGATATGGTTTGAAATGTATTGTTAGGGAACCAACTTTCTACTGTGGTGATCACCGATCTATACTTGATGTGATTTTGGTGTCTGAAGCAATTCACAATGCCCAAGTGCCGCCATCGTGTACTGTGGAACGCTGTGATCACGCTAGCCATCATTATCGTGTAAATGTTGTGATTACTGTACCGAGAGATAGGTCGAAAGCGCTGTATAGGACAGGTCGAGCCTGGAAATCGTTCGACAGTGATGCATTCTTGGCAGATGTAGCAGCGACTGAATGGAGCACTGTAGTCAATGCAGATGACGATTGTGAGAGGCAGTGGTTGTCATTCGCGTCCAGTTTGAATGAATTGCTCGATGTGCACGCTCCGATTCGACGATATCGAGTGCATAATCCCAGGGGCCCGCATGTTTCACCAGATACATTAGATCTCATGGCTCAGAGAAGACGTGCAAGGGAAAACAACGATCCGGCATACAAGCATCTTAATTTAGTGACGAAACGAGCTATAAGAGCAGATTGTAGGCAAAATTTAGAAGATCGTATCAGAAATTCAGCACCTTCAGACTTATACCGGCAGCTGAAGCCGGTCATCGCCCCAAAGCGGGGACCGACAACAGAACCGTCAAATTTAACTCCGAACGAACTCAACCAGTACTTTACGACAATCGGCTTGGAAACGCGCGACAAAGTCGCAGCGGACTTCGCGCAGTCAGCTCGCGAACGTTTAAATCCAAGATTACCTAGAGTAAATACCGGGAAATTGCGGATTTCTCCAGTAACTCTGTTGCAACTGCGAAAGACTCTGTTTTCGGTTCCAAATAAGAATTCATGCGTAGAGGGAGACATTCCAGTTAAAATTTTGAAACTATGTTTTCCAGCTGTAGGTCGCTATCTGCTGCGGATCATCAATAAGAGTTTCATAACAGGCACTGTTCCAGAAAGCTGGAAACGGGCCACAGTCATTCCGCTTCATAAGAAGGGTGATCCCAGCATAGCATCAAATTTCAGGCCGGTCACTAACATTCCAACAATAACTAAAGTAGTTGAAAAACTTGTTCTAAATCAGCTGACCAATTATTTGAATAGAGAACATTTATACAGTAACGATCAACATGGCTTTCGAGAAAATCATTCCACTTGTACCGCGCTTTTATCAGTGACTGACGAGATTCTGAAAGGCATGGATCGGTCAGAGATTTGTTTGTTGACGCTTATCGATTTAAGTCGATGTTTCGATGTGATCGACCATAAAACGTTGCTAAATAAACTAGAATTATTACAGATTAGTTCAGATTGGTTTGAAAGCTATCTTAGCGGAGGTAAAAGTAGGTGAAACGTTTTCGGACTCTCTCCCAATCAACATTGGAACGTTTCAAGGGTCATGTCTGGGACCGTTGCTCTATAACGTAGCTAGCAACGACTTGCCGTGCTATATCCCCGACGAAATTAATGGATTTAAAATTATTAAAGCCCGTTATGCAGATGATAGTCAAATTGGTATTGTCGGTCCCCGGAGCCGTTTAGAAGAGATGAAAAGGAGCCTCGAAGAGGTTCTTGATACAATGACCACATGGTTTCAGCAGAACGGTATGCTGGTAAACGCCAGTAAAACGGAATTGATTGTGTGCGGCGACAGGCGGCAAGTGTCGCGTCTAGAAAGTGAAACGTCTATAAATTTTATGGGAGAGATACTCCATTCTAAGACTAGTGTCAGAAATCTGGGTGTAACCATGGATCGTTTTCTGTCGTGGGAGCAACACGTGCAGCAAATAGCGGATCGTTGTTTTGGAATTCTTGTAGGTCTTCTTCATGCCAAGCAGGTGCTGCCTATAGGGACACTACCCAGGTTAATCGATGCAATGGTTTTTTCTCATGTCAGGTACTGTGTGCAAGTGTATGGTGGGACCAGTGTTACGGGGATAGGTAAAATTCAAAAGATATTTAATTTTGCGGCAAGAGTAATCTCAGGACGTAGGAAATATGATCACATCTCGGACGTGTTGAAGCAGTATGATTGGCTAGGGGCAGCACGGTTTATTGAGTATTGTGACATGAGCATGCTACACAAGATTGTTACCACCGGTGAGCCTGCTATGTTGGCTAGTCAGTTCACTTTGAATCGAGACGTGGTGGGCCGTCGTACCCGACAGTCAGACCAGCTGGCATTGCCCAAACCCAGAACGAATCACGGGAAGCGAAATTTTGTGTATCGATCTGCGGCGCTGCTCAACAGTCATTTTGGTTCTAATGTTACGGATGTCCTCACTTCGTCCACAAGACTGGCAAAGAAAATGTTTAGAGAGCATTGCGCGGCTGCCGAAAGTAATACCTAGGCGCCAGTGTCTTCTATGGTAGCGTTTTTACACATGTTTTTAAATGTTTTTTAAATGACAAAGCGTAAGCTGCAATATGTACTTACCATGTATGACAATGACCCTGTAATAGCCCATGATGTGTGGAAATGGTCAGCTGATGTCGAAATACAAAATACAAAATACATCATCATCATCATCATCATCATCATCATCATCATCATCATCATCATCATCATCATCATCATTATCATCATCATGCCCGGAGGCGGTGTTGTACCGCCTCCGGGCATACCACACCGCCTCCGGGCATACAACACCGCCTCCGGGCATACTACACCGCCTCCGGGCATACCACACCGCCTCCGGGCATACAACACCGCCTCCGGGCATACTACACCGCCTCCGGGCATACCACACCGCCTCCGGGCATACAACACCGCCTCCGGGCATACTGCACCGCCTCCGGGCATACCACACCGCCTCCGGGCATACAACACCGCCTCCGGGCATACTACACCGCCTCCGGGCATACCAGACCGCCTCAGGGCATACAACACCGCCTCCGGGCATACAACACCGCCTCCGGGCATACCACACCGCCTCCGGGCATACAACACCGCCTCCGGGCATACAACACCGCCTCCGGGCATACCACACCGCCTCCGGGCATACAACACCGCCTCCGGGCATACAACACCGCCTCCGGGCATACCACACCGTCTCACGTCATCATCAGCAACATCATCAGCAACATCATCAGCAACATCACCAGCAACATCATCAGCAACATCATCAGCAACATCATCAGCAACATCATCAGCAACATCATCAGCAACATCATCATCAACATCATCATCAACATCATCATCAACATCATCATCAACATCATCATCAACATCATCATCAACATCATCAGCAACATCATCAGCAACATCATCAGCAACATCATCAGCAACATCATCAACAACATCATCATCAGCAACATCATCATCAGCAACATCATCATCAGCAACATCATCATCATCATCATCATCATCATCATCATCATCATCATCATCATCATCATCATCATCATCATCATCATCATCATCATCATCATCATCATCATCATCATCATCATCATCATCATCATCATCATCATCATCATCATCATCATCATCATCATCATCATCATCATCATCATTATCATCATCATGTCTGGAGGCGGTGTTGTACCGCCTCCGGGCATACCACACCGCCTCCGGGCATACAACACCGCCTCCGGGCATACCACACCGTCTCACGTCATCATCAGCAACATCATCAGCAACATCATCAGCAACATCACCAGCAACATCATCAGCAACATCATCAGCAACATCATCAGCAACATCATCAGCAACATCATCAGCAACATCATCATCAACATCATCATCAACATCATCATCAACATCATCATCAACATCATCATCAACATCATCAGCAACATCATCAGCAACATCATCAGCAACATCATCAGCAACATCATCAACAACATCATCATCAGCAACATCATCATCAGCAACATCATCATCAGCAACATCATCATCATCATCATCATCATCATCATCATCATCATCATCATCATCATCATCATCATCATCATCATCATCATCATCATCATCATCATCATCATCATCATCATCATCATCATCATCATCATCATCATCATCATCATCATCATCATCATCATCATCATCATCATCATCATCATCATCATCATCATCATCATCATCATCATTATCATCATCATGCCCGGAGGCGGTGTTGTACCGCCTCCGGGCATACCACACCGCCTCCGGGCATACAACACCGCCTCCGGGCATACTACACCGCCTCCGGGCATACCACACCGCCTCCGGGCATACAACACCGCCTCCGGGCATACTACACCGCATCCGGGCATACTACACCGCCTCCGGGCATACAACACCGCCTCCGGGCATACAACACCGCCTCCGGGCATACCACACCGCCTCCGGGCATACAACACCGCCTCCGGGCATACAACACCGCAAACGGGCATACCACACCGTCTCACGTCATCATCAGCAACATCATCAGCAACATCATCAGCAACATCATCAGCAACATCACCAGCAACATCATCAGCAACATCATCAGCAACATCATCAGCAACATCATCATCAACATCATCATCAACATCATCATTAACATCATCATCAACATCAACATCATCATCAACATCATCATCAACATCATCATCAACATCATCATCAACATCATCATCAACATCATCATCAACATCATCATCAACATCATCATCAACATCATCAGCAACATCATCAGCAACATCATCAGCAACATCATCAGCAACATCATCAACAACATCATCATCAGCAACATCATCATCAGCAACATCATCATCAGCAACATCATCATCATCATCATCATCATCATCATCATCATCATCATCATCATCATCATCATCATCATCATCATCATCATCATCATCATCATCATCATCATCATCATCATCATCATCATCATCATCATCATCATCATCATCATCATCATCATCATCATCATCATCATCATCATCATCATCATCATCATTATCATCATCATGCCCGGAGGCGGTGTTGTACCGCCTCCGGGCATACCACACCGCCTCCGGGCATACAACACCGCCTCCGGGCATACTACACCGCCTCCGGGCATACCACACCGCCTCCAGGCATACAACACCGCCTCCGGGCATACTACACCGCCTCCGGGCATACCACACCGCCTCCGGGCATACAACACCGCCTCCGGGCATACTGCACCGCCTCCGGGCATACCACACCGCCTCCGGGCATACAACACCGCCTCCGGGCATACTACACCGCCTCCGGGCATACCAGACCGCCTCAGGGCATACAACACCGCCTCCGGGCATACAAC
>JAXIVJ010000545.1:120000-125000 GCA_036785665.1 Chirona hameri
ACACCGCCTCCGGGCACACTACACCGCCTCCGGGCATACAACACCCCCTCCGGGCATACAACACCGCCTCCGGGCATACTGCACCGCCTCCGGGCATACCACACCGCCTCCGGGCATACAACACCGCCTCCGGGCATACTACACCGCCTCCGGGCATACCAGACCGCCTCAGGGCATACAACACCGCCTCCGGGCATACAACACCGCCTCCGGGCATACCACACCGCCTCCGGGCATACAACACCGCCTCCGGGCATACAACACCGCCTCCGGGCATACCACACCGCCTCCGGGCATACAACACCGCCTCCGGGCATACAACACCGCCTCCGGGCATACCACACCGTCTCACGTCATCATCAGCAACATCATCATCATCATCATCATCATCATCATCATCATCATCATCATCATCATCATCATCATCATCATTATCATCATCATGCCCGGAGGCGGTGTTGTACCGCCTCCGGGCATACCACACCGCCTCCGGGCATACAACACCGCCTCCGGGCATACTACACCGCTTCCGGGCATACCACACCGCCTCCGGGCATACAACACCGCCTCCGGGCATACTACACCGCCTCCGGGCATACAACACCCCCTCCGGGCATACAACACCGCCTCCGGGCATACTGCACCGCCTCCGGGCATACCACACCGCCTCCGGGCATACAACACCGCCTCCGGGCATACTACACCGCCTCCGGGCATACCAGACCGCCTCAGGGCATACAACACCGCCTCCGGGCATACAACACCGCCTCCGGGCATACCACACCGCCTCCGGGCATACAACACCGCCTCCGGGCATACAACACCGCCTCCGGGCATACCACACCGCCTCCGGGCATACAACACCGCCTCCGGGCATACAACACCGCCTCCGGGCATACCACACCGTCTCACGTCATCATCAGCAACATCATCAGCAACATCATCAGCACTATCACCAGCAACATCATCAGCAACATCATCAGCAACATCATCAGTAACATCATCAGCAACATCATCAGCAACATCATCATCAACATCATCATCAACATCATCATCAACATCATCATCAACATCATCATCAACATCATCAGCAACATCATCAGCAACATCATCAGCAACATCATCAGCAACATCATCAACAACATCATTATCAGCAACATCATCATCAGCAACATCATCATCAGCAACATCATCATCATCATCATCATCATCATCATCATCATCATCATCATCATCATCATCATCATCATCATCATCATCATCATCATCATCATCATCATCATCATCATCATCATCATCATCATCATCATCATCATCATCATCATCATCATCATCATCATCATCATCATCATCATCATCATCATCATCATCATCATCATCATCATCATCATCATCATCATCATCATCATCATCATCATCATCATCATCATCATTATCATCATCATCATCATGCCCGGAGGCGGTGTTGTACCGCCTCCGGGCATACCACACCGCCTCCGGGCATACAACACCGCCTCCGGGCATACTACACCGCCTCCGGGCATACCACACCGCCTCCGGGCATACAACACCGCCTCCGGGCATACTACACCGCCTCCGGGCATACCACACCGCCTCCGGGCATACAACACCGCCTCCGGGCATACTGCACCGCCTCCGGGCATACCACACCGCCTCCGGGCATACAACACCGCCTCCGGGCATACTACACCGCCTCCGGGCATACCAGACCGCCTCAGGGCATACAACACCGCCTCCGGGCATACAACACCGCCTCCGGGCATACCACACCGCCTCCGGGCATACAACACCGCCTCCGGGCATACAACACCGCCTCCGGGCATACCACACCGCCTCCGGGCATACAACACCGCCTCCGGGCATACAACACCGCCTCCGGGCATACCACACCGTCTCACGTCATCATCAGCAACATCATCAGCAACATCATCAGCAACATCACCAGCAACATCATCAGCAACATCATCAGCAACATCATCAGCAACATCATCAGCAACATCATCAGCAACATCATCATCAACATCATCATCAACATCATCATCAACATCATCATCAACATCATCTTCAACATCATCAGCAACATCATCAGCAACATCATCAGCAACATCATCAGCAACATCATCAACAACATCATCATCAGCAACATCATCATCAGCAACATCATCATCAGCAACATCATCATCATCATCATCATCATCATCATCATCATCATCATCATCATCATCATCATCATCATCATCATCATCATCATCATCATCATCATCATCATCATCATCATCATCATCATCATCATCATCATCATCATCATCATCATCATCATCATCATCATCATCATCATCATCATCATCATCATCATCATCATCATCATCATCATCATCATCATCATCATCATCATCATCATCATCATCATTATCATCATCATGCCCGGAGGCGGTGTTGTACCGCCTCCGGGCATACCACACCGCCTCCGGGCATACAACACCGCCTCCGGGCATACTACACCGCCTCCGGGCATACCACACCGCCTCCGGGCATACAACACCGCCTCCGGGCATACTACACCGCCTCCGGGCATATCATCATCATGCCCGGAGGCGGTGTTGTACCGCCTCCGGGCATACCACACCGCCTCCGGGCATACAACACCGCCTCCGGGCATACTACACCGCCTCCGGGCATACCACACCGCCTCCGGGCATACAACACCGCCTCCGGGCATACTACACCGCCTCCGGGCATACCACACCGCCTCCGGGCATACAACACCGCCTCCGGGCATACTGCACCGCCTCCGGGCATACCACACCGCCTCCGGGCATACAACACCGCCTCCGGGCATACTACACCGCCTCCGGGCATACCAGACCGCCTCAGGGCATACAACACCGCCTCTGGGCATACAACACCGCCTCCGGGCATACCACACCGCCTCCGGGCATACAACACCGCCTCCGGGCATACAACACCGCCTCCGGGCATACCACACCGCCTCCGGGCATACAACACCGCCTCCGGGCATACAACACCGCCTCCGGGCATACCACACCGCCTCCGGGCATACAACACCGCCTCCGGGCATACAACACCGCCTCCGGGCATACCACACCGTCTCACGTCATCATCAGCAACATCATCAGCAACATCATCAGCAACATCACCAGCAACATCATCAGCAACATCATCAGCAACATCATCAGCAACATCATCAGCAACATCATCAGCAACATCATCATCAATATCATCATCAACATCATCATCAACATCATCATCAACATCATCATCAACATCATCAGCAACATCATCAGCAACATCATCAGCAACATAATCAGCAACATCATCAACAACATCATCATCAGCAACATCATCATCAGCAACATCATCATCAGCAACATCATCATCATCATCATCATCATCATCATCATCATCATCATCATCATCATCATCATCATCATCATCATCATCATCATCATCATCATCATCATCATCATCATCATCATCATCATCATCATCATCATCATCATCATCATCATCATCATCATCATCATCATCATCATCATCATCATCATCATCATCATCATCATCATCATCATCATCATCATCATTATCATCATCATGCCCGGAGGCGGTGTTGTACCGCCTCCGGGCATACCACACCGCCTCCGGGCATACAACACCGCCTCCGGGCATACTACACCGCCTCCGGGCATACCACACCGCCTCCGGGCATACAACACCGCCTCCGGGCATACTACACCGCCTCCGGGCATACCACACCGCCTCCGGGCATACAACACCGCCTCCGGGCATACTGCACCGCCTCCGGGCATACCACACCGCCTCCGGGCATACAACACCGCCTCCGGGCATACTACACCGCCTCCGGGCATACCAGACCACCTCAGGGCATACAACACCGCCTCCGGGCATACAACACCGCCTCCGGGCATACCACACCGCCTCCGGGCATACAACACCGCCTCCGGGCATACAACACCGCCTCCGGGCATACAACACCACCTCCGGGCATACAACACCGCCTCCGGGCATACCACACCGCCTCCGGGCATACAACACCGCCTCCGGGCATACAACACCGCCTCCGGGCATACCACACCGCCTCCGGGCATACAACACCGCCTCCGGGCATACAACACCGCCTCCGGGCATACCACACCGTCTCACGTCATCATCAGCAACATCATCAGCAACATCATCAGCAACATCACCAGCAACATCATCAGCAACATCATCAGCAACATCATCAGCAACATCATCAGCAACATCATCAGCAACATCATCATCAACATCATCATCAACATCATCATCAACATCATCATCAACATCATCAGCAACATCATCAGCAACATCATCAGCAACATCATCAGCAACATCATCAACAACATCATCATCAGCAACATCATCATCAGCAACATCATCATCAGCAACATCATCATCATCATCATCATCATCATCATCATCATCATCATCATCATCATCATCATCATCATCATCATCATCATCATCATCATCATCATCATCATCATCATCATCATCATCATCTTCATCATCATCATCATCATCATCATCATCATCATCATCATCATCATCATCATCATCATCATCATCATCATCATCATTATCATCATCATGCCCGGAGGCGGTGTTGTACCGCCTCCGGGCATACCACACCGCCTCCGGGCATACAACACCGCCTCCGGGCATACTACACCGCTTCCGAGCATACCACACCGCCTCCGGGCATACAACACCGCCTCCGGGCACACTACACCGCCTCCGGGCATACAACACCCCCTCCGGGCATACAACACCGCCTCCGGGCATACTGCACCGCCTCCGGGCATACCACACCGCCTCCGGGCATACAACACCGCCTCCGGGCATACTACACCGCCTCCGGGCATACCAGACCGCCTCAGGGCATACAACACCGCCTCCGGGCATACAACACCGCCTCCGGG
>JAXIVJ010000545.1:132500-140000 GCA_036785665.1 Chirona hameri
ATCAGCAACATCATCATCAACATCATCATCAACATCATCATTAACATCATCATCAACATCAACATCATCATCAACATCATCATCAACATCATCATCAACATCATCATCAACATCATCATCAACATCATCATCAACATCATCATCAACATCATCATCAACATCATCAGCAACATCATCAGCAACATCATCAGCAACATCATCAGCAACATCATCAGCAACATCATCAACAACATCATCATCAGCAACATCATCATCAGCAACATCATCATCAGCAACATCATCATCATCATCATCATCATCATCATCATCATCATCATCATCATCATCATCATCATCATCATCATCATCATCATCATCATCATCATCATCATCATCATCATCATCATCATCATCATCATCATCATCATCATCATCTTCATCATCATCATCATCATCATCATCATCATCATCATCATCATCATCATCATCATCATCATCATCATTATCATCATCATGCCCGGAGGCGGTGTTGTACCGCCTCCGGGCATACAACACCGCCTCCGGGCATACTACACCGCCTCCGGGCATACCACACCGCCTCCGGGCATACAACACCGCCTCCGGGCATACAACACCGCCTCCGGGCATACCACACCGCCTCCGGGCATACAACACCGCCTCCGGGCATACTACACCGCCTCCGGGCATACCAGACCGCCTCAGGGCATACAACACCGCCTCCGGGCATACAACACCGCTTCCGGGCATACCACACCGCCTCCGGGCATACAACACCGCCTCCGGGCATACAACACCGCCTCCGGGCATACCACACCGCCTCCGGGCATACAACACCGCCTCCGGGCATACAACACCGCCTCCGGGCATGCCACACCGTCTCACGTCATCATCAGCAACATCATCAGCAACATCATCAGCAACATCACCAGCAACATCATCAGCAACATCATCAGCAACATCATCAGCAACATCATCAGCAACATCATCAGCAACATCATCATCAACATCATCATCAACATCATCATCAACATCATCATCAACATCATCAGCAACATCATCAGCAACATCATCAGCAACATCATCAGCAACATCATCAACAACATCATCATCAGCAACATCATCATCAGCAACATCATCATCAGCAACATCATCATCATCATCATCATCATCATCATCATCATCATCATCATCATCATCATCATCATCATCATCATCATCATCATCATCATCATCATCATCATCATCATCATCATCATCATCATCATCATCATCATCATCATCATCATCATCATCATCATCATCATCATCATCATCATCATCATTATCATCATCATGCCCGGAGGCGGTGTTGTACCGCCTCCGGGCATACCACACCGCCTCCGGGCATACAACACCGCCTCCGGGCATACTACACCGCTTCCGAGCATACCACACCGCCTCCGGGCATACAACACCGCCTCCGGGCACACTACACCGCCTCCGGGCATACAACACCCCCTCCGGGCATACAACACCGCCTCCGGGCATACTGCACCGCCTCCGGGCATACCACACCGCCTCCGGGCATACAACACCGCCTCCGGGCATACTACACCGCCTCCGGGCATACCAGACCGCCTCAGGGCATACAACACCGCCTCCGGGCATACAACACCGCCTCCGGGCATACCACACCGCCTCCGGGCATACAACACCGCCTCCGGGCATACAACACCGCCTCCGGGCATACCACACCGCCTCCGGGCATACAACACCGCCTCCGGGCATACAACACCGCCTCCGGGCATACCACACCGTCTCACGTCATCATCAGCAACATCATCATCATCATCATCATCATCATCATCATCATCATCATCATCATCATCATCATCATCATCATTATCATCATCATGCCCGGAGGCGGTGTTGTACCGCCTCCGGGCATACCACACCGCCTCCGGGCATACAACACCGCCTCCGGGCATACTACACCGCTTCCGGGCATACCACACCGCCTCCGGGCATACAACACCGCCTCCGGGCATACTACACCGCCTCCGGGCATACAACACCCCCTCCGGGCATACAACACCGCCTCCGGGCATACTGCACCGCCTCCGGGCATACCACACCGCCTCCGGGCATACAACACCGCCTCCGGGCATACTACACCGCCTCCGGGCATACCAGACCGCCTCAGGGCATACAACACCGCCTCCGGGCATACAACACCGCCTCCGGGCATACCACACCGCCTCCGGGCATACAACACCGCCTCCGGGCATACAACACCGCCTCCGGGCATACCACACCGCCTCCGGGCATACAACACCGCCTCCGGGCATACAACACCGCCTCCGGGCATACCACACCGTCTCACGTCATCATCAGCAACATCATCAGCAACATCATCAGCACTATCACCAGCAACATCATCAGCAACATCATCAGCAACATCATCAGTAACATCATCAGCAACATCATCAGCAACATCATCATCAACATCATCATCAACATCATCATCAACATCATCATCAACATCATCATCAACATCATCAGCAACATCATCAGCAACATCATCAGCAACATCATCAGCAACATCATCAACAACATCATTATCAGCAACATCATCATCAGCAACATCATCATCAGCAACAACATCATCATCATCATCATCATCATCATCATCATCATCATCATCATCATCATCATCATCATCATCATCATCATCATCATCATCATCATCATCATCATCATCATCATCATCATCATCATCATCATCATCATCATCATCATCATCATCATCATCATCATCATCATCATCATCATCATCATCATCATCATCATCATCATCATCATCATCATCATCATCATCATCATCATCATCATCATCATCATCATCATCATTATCATCATCATGCCCGGAGGCGGTGTTGTACCGCCTCCGGGCATACCACACCGCCTCCGGGCATACAACACCGCCTCCGGGCATACTACACCGCCTCCGGGCATACCACACCGCCTCCGGGCATACAACACCGCCTCCGGGCATACTACACCGCCTCCGGGCATACCACACCGCCTCCGGGCATACAACACCGCCTCCGGGCATACTGCACCGCCTCCGGGCATACCACACCGCCTCCGGGCATACAACACCGCCTCCGGGCATACTACACCGCCTCCGGGCATACCAGACCGCCTCAGGGCATACAACACCGCCTCCGGGCATACAACACCGCCTCCGGGCATACCACACCGCCTCCGGGCATACAACACCGCCTCCGGGCATACAACACCGCCTCCGGGCATACCACACCGCCTCCGGGCATACAACACCGCCTCCGGGCATACAACACCGCCTCCGGGCATACCACACCGTCTCACGTCATCATCAGCAACATCATCAGCAACATCATCAGCAACATCACCAGCAACATCATCAGCAACATCATCAGCAACATCATCAGCAACATCATCAGCAACATCATCAGCAACATCATCATCAACATCATCATCAACATCATCATCAACATCATCATCAACATCATCTTCAACATCATCAGCAACATCATCAGCAACATCATCAGCAACATCATCAGCAACATCATCAACAACATCATCATCAGCAACATCATCATCAGCAACATCATCATCAGCAACATCATCATCATCATCATCATCATCATCATCATCATCATCATCATCATCATCATCATCATCATCATCATCATCATCATCATCATCATCATCATCATCATCATCATCATCATCATCATCATCATCATCATCATCATCATCATCATCATCATCATCATCATCATCATCATCATCATCATCATCATCATCATCATCATCATCATCATCATCATCATCATCATCATCATCATCATCATTATCATCATCATGCCCGGAGGCGGTGTTGTACCGCCTCCGGGCATACCACACCGCCTCCGGGCATACAACACCGCCTCCGGGCATACTACACCGCCTCCGGGCATACCACACCGCCTCCGGGCATACAACACCGCCTCCGGGCATACTACACCGCCTCGGGCATATCATCATCATGCCCGGAGGCGGTGTTGTACCGCCTCCGGGCATACCACACCGCCTCCGGGCATACAACACCGCCTCCGGGCATACTACACCGCCTCCGGGCATACCACACCGCCTCCGGGCATACAACACCGCCTCCGGGCATACTACACCGCCTCCGGGCATACCACACCGCCTCCGGGCATACAACACCGCCTCCGGGCATACTGCACCGCCTCCGGGCATACCACACCGCCTCCGGCATACAACACCGCCTCCGGGCATACTACACCGCCTCCGGGCATACCAGACCGCCTCAGGGCATACAACACCGCCTCTGGGCATACAACACCGCCTCCGGGCATACCACACCGCCTCCGGGCATACAACACCGCCTCCGGGCATACAACACCGCCTCCGGGCATACCACACCGCCTCCGGGCATACAACACCGCCTCCGGGCATACAACACCGCCTCCGGGCATACCACACCGCCTCCGGGCATACAACACCGCCTCCGGGCATACAACATTGCCTCCGGGCATACCACACCGTCTCACGTCATCATCAGCAACATCATCAGCAACATCATCAGCAACATCACCAGCAACACATCATCAGCAACATCATCAGCAACATCATCAGCAACATCATCAGCAACATCATCAGCAACATCATCATCAACATCATCATCAACATCATCATCAACATCATCATCAAAATCATCATCAACATCATCAGCAACATCATCAGCAACATCATCAGCAACATAATCAGCAACATCATCAACAACATCATCATCAGCAACATCATCATCAGCAACATCATCATCAGCAACATCATCATCATCATCATCATCATCATCATCATCATCATCATCATCATCATCATCATCATCATCATCATCATCATCATCATCATCATCATCATCATCATCATCATCATCATCATCATCATCATCATCATCATCATCATCATCATCATCATCATCATCATCATCATCATCATCATCATCATCATCATCATCATCATCATCATCATCATCATCATTATCATCATCATGCCCGGAGGCGGTGTTGTACCGCCTCCGGGCATACCACACCGCCTCCGGGCATACAACACCGCCTCCGGGCATACTACACCGCCTCCGGGCATACCACACCGCCTCCGGGCATACAACACCGCCTCCGGGCATACTACACCGCCTCCGGGCATACCACACCGCCTCCGGGCATACAACACCGCCTCCGGGCATACTGCACCGCCTCCGGGCATACCACACCGCCTCCGGGCATACAACACCGCCTCCGGGCATACTACACCGCCTCCGGGCATACCAGACCACCTCAGGGCATACAACACCGCCTCCGGGCATACAACACCGCCTCCGGGCATACCACACCGCCTCCGGGCATACAACACCGCCTCCGGGCATACAACACCGCCTCCGGGCATACAACACCACCTCCGGGCATACAACACCGCCTCCGGGCATACCACACCGCCTCCGGGCATACAACACCGCCTCCGGGCATACAACACCGCCTCCGGGCATACCACACCGCCTCCGGGCATACAACACCGCCTCCGGGCATACAACACCGCCTCCGGGCATACCACACCGTCTCACGTCATCATCAGCAACATCATCAGCAACATCATCAGCAACATCACCAGCAACATCATCAGCAACATCATCAGCAACATCATCAGCAACATCATCAGCAACATCATCAGCAACATCATCATCAACATCATCATCAACATCATCATCAACATCATCATCAACATCATCAGCAACATCATCAGCAACATCATCAGCAACATCATCAGCAACATCATCAACAACATCATCATCAGCAACATCATCATCAGCAACATCATCATCAGCAACATCATCATCATCATCATCATCATCATCATCATCATCATCATCATCATCATCATCATCATCATCATCATCATCATCATCATCATCATCATCATCATCATCATCATCATCATCATCTTCATCATCATCATCATCATCATCATCATCATCATCATCATCATCATCATCATCATCATCATCATCATCATCATCATTATCATCATCATGCCCGGAGGCGGTGTTGTACCGCCTCCGGCATACCACACCGCCTCCGGGCATACAACACCGCCTCCGGGCATACTACACCGCTTCCGAGCATACCACACCGCCTCCGGGCATACAACACCGCCTCCGGGCACACTACACCGCCTCCGGGCATACAACACCCCCTCCGGGCATACAACACCGCCTCCGGGCATACTGCACCGCCTCCGGGCATACCACACCGCCTCCGGGCATACAACACCGCCTCCGGGCATACTACACCGCCTCCGGGCATACCAGAACCGCCTCAGGGCATACAACACCGCCTCCGGGCATACAACACCGCCTCCGGGCATACCACACCGCCTCCGGGCATACAACACCGCCTCCGGGCATACAACACCGCCTCCGGCATACCACACCGCCTCCGGGCATACAACACCGCCTCCGGGCATACAACACCGCCTCCGGGCATACCACACCGTCTCACGTCATCATCATCATCATCATCATCATCATCATCATCATCATCATCATCATCATCATCATCATCATCATCATCATCATCATCATTATCATCATCATGCCCGGAGGCGGTGTTGTACCGCCTCCGGGCATACCACACCGCCTCCGGGCATACAACACCGCCTCCGGGCATACTACACCGCCTCCGGGCATACCACACCGCCTCCGGGCATACAACACCGCCTCCGGGCATACTACACCGCCTCCGGCATACCACACACCGCCTCCGGGCATACAACACCGCCTCCGGCATACTGCACCGCCTCCGGGCATACCACACCGCCTCCGGGCATACAACACCGCCTCCGGGCATACTACACCGCCTCCGGGCATACCAGACCGCCTCAGGGCATACAACACCGCCTCCGGGGCATACAACACCGCCTCCGGGCATACCACACGCCTCCGGGCATACAACACCGCCTCCGGGCATACACACCGCCTCCGGGCATACCACACCGCCTCCGGGCATACAACACCGCCTCCGGGCATACAACACCGCCTCCGGGCATACCACACCGTCTCACGTCATCATCAGCAACATCATCAGCAACATCATCAGCAACATCACCAGCAACATCATCAGCAACATCATCAGCAACATCATCAGCCACATCATCAGCAACATCATCAGCAACATCATCATCAACATCATCATCAACATCATCATCAACATCATCATCAACATCATCTTCAACATCATCAGCAACATCATCAGCAACATCATCAGCAACATCATCAGCAACATCATCAACAACATCATCATGCAACATCATCATCAGCAACATCATCATCATCATCATCATCATCATCATCATCATCATCATCATCATCATCATCATCATCATCATCATCATCATCATCATCATCATCATCATCAT
>JAXIVJ010000545.1:142500-145000 GCA_036785665.1 Chirona hameri
GGGCATACCACACCGCCTCCGGGCATACAACACCGCCTCCGGGCATACTACACCGCCTCCGGGCATACCACACCGCCTCCGGGCATACAACACCGCCTCCGGGCATACTACACCGCCTCCGGGCATATCATCATCATGCCCGGAGGCGGTGTTGTACCGCCTCCGGGCATACCACACCGCCTCCGGGCATACAACACCGCCTCCGGGCATACTACACCGCCTCCGGGCATACCACACCGCCTCCGGGCATACAACACCGCCTCCGGGCATACTACACCGCCTCCGGGCATACCACACCGCCTCCGGGCATACAACACCGCCTCCGGGCATACTGCACCGCCTCCGGGCATACCACACCGCCTCCGGGCATACAACACCGCCTCCGGGCATACTACACCGCCTCCGGGCATACCAGACCGCCTCAGGGCATACAACACCGCCTCTGGGCATACAACACCGCCTCCGGGCATACCACACCGCCTCCGGGCATACAACACCGCCTCCGGGCATACAACACCGCCTCCGGGCATACCACACCGCCTCCGGGCATACAACACCGCCTCCGGGCATACAACACCGCCTCCGGGCATACCACACCGCCTCCGGGCATACAACACCGCCTCCGGGCATACAACATTGCCTCCGGGCATACCACACCGTCTCACGTCATCATCAGCAACATCATCAGCAACATCATCAGCAACATCACCAGCAACATCATCAGCAACATCATCAGCAACATCATCAGCAACATCATCAGCAACATCATCAGCAACATCATCATCAACATCATCATCAACATCATCATCAACATCATCATCAAAATCATCATCAACATCATCAGCAACATCATCAGCAACATCATCAGCAACATAATCAGCAACATCATCAACAACATCATCATCAGCAACATCATCATCAGCAACATCATCATCAGCAACATCATCATCATCATCATCATCATCATCATCATCATCATCATCATCATCATCATCATCATCATCATCATCATCATCATCATCATCATCATCATCATCATCATCATCATCATCATCATCATCATCATCATCATCATCATCATCATCATCATCATCATCATCATCATCATCATCATCATCATCATCATCATCATCATCATCATCATCATCATCATTATCATCATCATGCCCGGAGGCGGTGTTGTACCGCCTCCGGGCATACCACACCGCCTCCGGGCATACAACACCGCCTCCGGGCATACTACACCGCCTCCGGGCATACCACACCGCCTCCGGGCATACAACACCGCCTCCGGGCATACTACACCGCCTCCGGGCATACCACACCGCCTCCGGGCATACAACACCGCCTCCGGGCATACTGCACCGCCTCCGGGCATACCACACCGCCTCCGGGCATACAACACCGCCTCCGGGCATACTACACCGCCTCCGGGCATACCAGACCACCTCAGGGCATACAACACCGCCTCCGGGCATACAACACCGCCTCCGGGCATACCACACCGCCTCCGGGCATACAACACCGCCTCCGGGCATACAACACCGCCTCCGGGCATACAACACCACCTCCGGGCATACAACACCGCCTCCGGGCATACCACACCGCCTCCGGGCATACAACACCGCCTCCGGGCATACAACACCGCCTCCGGGCATACCACACCGCCTCCGGGCATACAACACCGCCTCCGGGCATACAACACCGCCTCCGGGCATACCACACCGTCTCACGTCATCATCAGCAACATCATCAGCAACATCATCAGCAACATCACCAGCAACATCATCAGCAACATCATCAGCAACATCATCAGCAACATCATCAGCAACATCATCAGCAACATCATCATCAACATCATCATCAACATCATCATCAACATCATCATCAACATCATCAGCAACATCATCAGCAACATCATCAGCAACATCATCAGCAACATCATCAACAACATCATCATCAGCAACATCATCATCAGCAACATCATCATCAGCAACATCATCATCATCATCATCATCATCATCATCATCATCATCATCATCATCATCATCATCATCATCATCATCATCATCATCATCATCATCATCATCATCATCATCATCATCATCATCTTCATCATCATCATCATCATCATCATCATCATCATCATCATCATCATCATCATCATCATCATCATCATCATCATCATTATCATCATCATGCCCGGAGGCGGTGTTGTACCGCCTCCGGGCATACCACACCGCCTCCGGGCATACAACACCGCCTCCGGGCATACTACACCGCTTCCGAGCATACCACACCGCCTCCGGGCATACAACACCGCCTCCGGGCACACTACACCGCCTCCGGGCATACAACACCCCCTCCGGGCATACAACACCGCCTCCGGGCATACTGCACCGCCTCCGGGCATACCACACCGCCTCCGGGCATACAACACCGCCTCCGGGCATACTACACCGCCTCCGGGCATACCAGACCGCCTCAGGGCATACAACAC
>JAXIVJ010000545.1:155000-167500 GCA_036785665.1 Chirona hameri
CCGCCTCCGGGCATACAACACCGCCTCCGGGCATACAACACCACCTCCGGGCATACAACACCGCATCCGGGCATACCACACCGCCTCCGGGCATACAACACCGCCTCCGGGCATACAACACCGCCTCCGGGCATACCACACCGCCTCCGGGCATACAACACCGCCTCCGGGCATACAACACCGCCTCCGGGCATACCACACCGTCTCACGTCATCATCAGCAACATCATCAGCAACATCATCAGCAACATCACCAGCAACATCATCAGCAACATCATCAGCAACATCATCAGCAACATCATCAGCAACATCATCAGCAACATCATCATCAACATCATCATCAACATCATCATCAACATCATCATCAACATCATCATCAACATCATCAGCAACATCATCAGCAACATCATCAGCAACATCATCAGCAACATCATCAACAACATCATCATCAGCAACATCATCATCAGCAACATCATCATCAGCAACATCATCATCATCATCATCATCATCATCATCATCATCATCATCATCATCATCATCATCATCATCATCATCATCATCATCATCATCATCATCATCATCATCATCATCATCATCATCATCATCATCATCATCATCATCATCATCATCATCATCATCATCATCATCATCATCATCATCATCATCATCATTATCATCATCATGCCCGGAGGCGGTGTTGTACCGCCTCCGGGCATACCACACCGCCTCCGGGCATACAACACCGCCTCCGGGCATACTACACCGCCTCCGGGCATACCACACCGCCTCCGGGCATACAACACAGCCTCCGGGCATACTACACCGCCTCCGGGCATACTACACCGCCTCCGGGCATACAACACCGCCTCCGGGCATACAACACCGCCTCCGGGCATACCACACCGCCTCCGGGCATGCAACACTGCCTCCGGGCATACAACACCGCAAACGGGCATACCACACCGTCTCACGTCATCATCATCAACATCATCATCATCATCATCATCATCATCATCATCATCATCATCATCATCATCATCATCATCATCATCATCATCATCATCATCATCATCATCATCATCATCATCATCATCATCATCATCATCATCATCATCATCATTATCATCATCATGCCCGGAGGCGGTGTTGTACCGCCTCCGGGCATACCACACCGCCTCCGGGCATACAACACCGCCTCCGGGCATACTACACCGCCTCCGGGCATACCACACCGCCTCCGGGCATACAACACCGCCTCCGGGCATACTACACCGCCTCCGGGCATACCACACCGCCTCCGGGCATACAACATCGCCTCCGGGCATACAACACCGCCTCCGGGCATACTACACCGCTTCCGGGCATACCACACCGCCTCCGGGCATACAACACCGCCTCCGGGCATACTACACCGCCTCCGGGCATACCACACCGCCTCCGGGCATACAACACCGCCTCCGGGCGTACTACACCGCCTCCGGGCATACTACACCGCCTCCGGGCATACAACACCGCCTCCGGGCATACCACACCGTCTCACGTCATCATCAGCAACATCATCAGCAACATCATCAGCAACATCATCAGCAACATCACCAGCAACATCATCAGCAACATCATCAGCAACATCATCAGCAACATCATCATCAACATCATCATCAACATCATCATTAACATCATCATCAACATCAACATCATCATCAACATCATCATCAACATCATCATCAACATCATCATCAACATCATCATCAACATCATCATCAACATCATCATCAACATCATCATCAACATCATCAGCAACATCATCAGCAACATCATCAGCAACATCATCAGCAACATCATCAGCAACATCATCAACAACATCATCATCAGCAACATCATCATCAGCAACATCATCATCAGCAACATCATCATCATCATCATCATCATCATCATCATCATCATCATCATCATCATCATCATCATCATCATCATCATCATCATCATCATCATCATCATCATCATCATCATCATCATCATCATCATCATCATCATCATCATCATCATCATCATCATCTTCATCATCATCATCATCATCATCATCATCATCATCATCATCATCATCATCATCATCATCATCATCATTATCATCATCATGCCCGGAGGCGGTGTTGTACCTCCTCCGGGCATACCACACCGCCTCCGGGCATACAACACCGCCTCCGGGCATACTACACCGCCTCCGGGCATACCAGACCGCCTCAGGGCATACAACACCGCCTCCGGGCATACAACACCGCCTCCGGGCATACCACACCGCCTCCGGGCATACAACACCGCCTCCGGGCATACAACACCGCCTCCGGGCATACCACACCGCCTCCGGGCATACAACACCGCCTCCGGGCATACAACACCGCCTCCGGGCATGCCACACCGTCTCACGTCATCGTCAGCAACATCATCAGCAACATCATCAGCAACATCACCAGCAACATCATCAGCAACATCATCAGCAACACCATCAGCAACATCATCAGCAACATCATCAGCAACATCATCATCAACATCATCATCAACATCATCATCAACATCATCATCAACATCATCATCAACATCATCAGCAACATCATCAGCAACATCATCAGCAACATCATCAGCAACATCATCAACAACATCATCATCAGCAACATCATCATCAGCAACATCATCATCAGCAACATCATCATCATCATCATCATCATCATCATCATCATCATCATCATCATCATCATCATCATCATCATCATCATCATCATCATCATCATCATCATCATCATCATCATCATCATCATCATCTTCATCATCATCATCATCATCATCATCATCATCATCATCATCATCATCATCATCATCATCATCATTATCATCATCATGCCCGGAAAGGTGTTGTACCGCCTCCGGGCATACCACACCGCCTCCGGGCATACAACACCGCCTCCGGGCATACTACACCGCTTCCGAGCATACCACACCGCCTCCGGGCATACAACACCGCCTCCGGGCATACTACACCGCCTCCGGGCATACAACACCCCCTCCGGGCATACAACACCGCCTCCGGGCATACTGCACCGCCTCCGGGCATACCACACCGCCTCCGGGCATACAACACCGCCTCCGGGCATACTACACCGCCTCCGGGCATACCAGACCGCCTCAGGGCATACAACACCGCCTCCGGGCATACAACACCGCCTCCGGGCATACCACACCGCCTCCGGGCATACAACACCGCCTCCGGGCATACAACACCGCCTCCGGGCATACCACACCGCCTCCGGGCATACAACACCGCCTCCGGGCATACAACACCGCCTCCGGGCATACCACACCGTCTCACGTCATCATCAGCAACATCATCAGCAACATCATCAGCAACATCACCAGCAACATCATCAGCAACATCATCAGCAACATCATCAGTAACATCATCAGCAACATCATCAGCAACATCATCATCAACATCATCATCAACATCATCATCAACATCATCATCAACATCATCATCAACATCATCAGCAACATCATCAGCAACATCATCAGCAACATCATCAGCAACATCATTAACAACATCATCATCAGCAACATCATCATCAGCAACATCATCATCAGCAACATCATCATCATCATCATCATCATCATCATCATCATCATCATCATCATCATCATCATCATCATCATCATCATCATCATCATCATCATCATCATCATCATCATCATCATCATCATCATCATCATCATCATCATCATCATCATCATCATCATCATCATCATTATCATCATCATGCCCGGAGGCGGTGTTGTACCGCCTCCGGGCATACCACACCGCCTCCGGGCATACAACACCGCCTCCGGGCATACTACACCGCCTCCGGGCATACCACACCGCCTCCGGGCATACAACACCGCCTCCGGGCATACTACACCGCCTCCGGGCATACCACACCGCCTCCGGGCATACAACACCGCCTCCGGGCATACTGCACCGCCTCCGGGCATACCACACCGCCTCCGGGCATACAACACCGCCTCCGGGCATACTACACCGCCTCCGGGCATACCAGACCGCCTCAGGGCATACAACACCGCCTCCGGGCATACAACACCGCCTCCGGGCATACCACACCGCCTCCGGGCATACAACACCGCCTCCGGGCATACAACACCGCCTCCGGGCATACCACACCGCCTCCGGGCATACAACACCGCCTCCGGGCATACAACACCGCCTCCGGGCATACCACACCGTCTCACGTCATCATCAGCAACATCATCAGCAACATCATCAGCAACATCACCAGCAACATCATCAGCAACATCATCAGCAACATCATCAGCAACATCATCAGCAACATCATCAGCAACATCATCATCAACATCATCATCAACATCATCATCAACATCATCATCAACATCATCAGCAACATCATCAGCAACATCATCAGCAACATCATCAGCAACATCATCAGCAACATCATCAACAACATCATCATCAGCAACATCATCATCAGCAACATCATCATCAGCAACATCATCATCATCATCATCATCATCATCATCATCATCATCATCATCATCATCATCATCATCATCATCATCATCATCATCATCATCATCATCATCATCATCATCATCATCATCATCATCATCATCATCATCATCATCATCATCATCATCATCATCATCATCATCATCATCATCATCATCATCATCATCATCATCATCATCATCATCATCATCATCATCATTATCATCATCATGCCCGGAGGCGGTGTTGTACCGCCTCCGGGCATACCACACCGCCTCCGGGCATACAACACCGCCTCCGGGCATACTACACCGCCTCCGGGCATACCACACCGCCTCCGGGCATACAACACCAACTCCGGGCATACTACACCGCCTCCGGGCATACCACACCGCCTCCGGGCATACAACACCGCCTCCGGGCATACTGCACCGCCTCCGGGCATACCACACCGCCTCCGGGCATACAACACCGCCTCCGGGCATACTACACCGCCTCCGGGCATACCAGACCGCCTCAGGGCATACAACACCGCCTCTGGGCATACAACACCGCCTCCGGGCATACCACACCGCCTCCGGGCATACAACACCGCCTCCGGGCATACAACACCGCCTCCGGGCATACCACACCGCCTCCGGGCATACAACACCGCCTCCGGGCATACAACACCGCCTCCGGGCATACCACACCGCCTCCGGGCATACAACACCGCCTCCGGGCATACAACACCGCCTCCGGGCATACCACACCGTCTCACGTCATCATCAGCAACATCATCAGCAACATCATCAGCAACATCACCAGCAACATCATCAGCAACATCATCAGCAACATCATCAGCAACATCATCAGCAACATCATCAGCAACATCATCATCAACATCATCATCAACATCATCATCAACATCATCATCAACATCATCATCAACATCATCAGCAACATCATCAGCAACATCATCAGCAACATCATCAGCAACATCATCAACAACATCATCATCAGCAACATCATCATCAGCAACATCATCATCAGCAACATCATCATCATCATCATCATCATCATCATCATCATCATCATCATCATCATCATCATCATCATCATCATCATCATCATCATCATCATCATCATCATCATCATCATCATCATCATCATCATCATCATCATCATCATCATCATCATCATCATCATCATCATCATCATCATCATTATCATCATCATGCCCGGAGGCGGTGTTGTACCGCCTCCGGGCATACCACACCGCCTCCGGGCATACAACACCGCCTCCGGGCATACTACACCGCCTCCGGGCATACCACACCGCCTCCAGGCATACAACACCGCCTCCGGGCATACTACACCGCCTCCGGGCATACCACACCGCCTCCGGGCATACAACACCGCCTCCGGGCATACTGCACCGCCTCCGGGCATACCACACCGCCTCCGGGCATACAACACCGCCTCCGGGCATACTACACCGCCTCCGGGCATACCAGACCACCTCAGGGCATACAACACCGCCTCCGGGCATACAACACCGCCTCCGGGCATACCACACCGCCTCCGGGCATACAACACCGCCTCCGGGCATACAACACCGCCTCCGGGCATACAACACCACCTCCGGGCATACAACACCGCCTCCGGGCATACCACACCGCCTCCGGGCATACAACACCGCCTCCGGGCATACAACACCGCCTCCGGGCATACCACACCGCCTCCGGGCATACAACACCGCCTCCGGGCATACAACACCGCCTCCGGGCATACCACACCGTCTCACGTCATCATCAGCAACATCATCAGCAACATCATCAGCAACATCACCAGCAACATCATCAGCAACATCATCAGCAACATCATCAGCAACATCATCAGCAACATCATCAGCAACATCATCATCAACATCATCATCAACATCATCATCAACATCATCATCAACATCATCATCAACATCATCAGCAACATCATCAGCAACATCATCAGCAACATCATCAGCAACATCATCAACAACATCATCATCAGCAACATCATCATCAGCAACATCATCATCAGCAACATCATCATCATCATCATCATCATCATCATCATCATCATCATCATCATCATCATCATCATCATCATCATCATCATCATCATCATCATCATCATCATCATCATCATCATCATCATCATCATCATCATCATCATCATCATCATCATCATCATCATCATCATCATCATCATCATCATCATCATCATCATCATCATTATCATCATCATGCCCGGAGGCGGTGTTGTACCGCCTCCGGGCATACCACACCGCCTCCGGGCATACAACACCGCCTCCGGGCATACTACACCGCCTCCGGGCATACCACACCGCCTCCGGGCATACAACACCGCCTCCGGGCATACTACACCGCCTCCGGGCATACTACACCGCCTCCGGGCATACAACACCGCCTCCGGGCATACAACACCGCCTCCGGGCATACCACACCGCCTCCGGGCATGCAACACCGCCTCCGGGCATACAACACCGCAAACGGGCATACCACACCGTCTCACGTCATCATCATCAACATCATCAGCAACATCATCAGCAACATCATCAGCAACATCACCAGCAACATCATCAGCAACATCATCATCAACATCATCATCAACATCATCATCAACATCATCAGCAACATCATCAGCAACATCATCAGCAACATCATCAACATCATCATCAACATCATCATCAACATCATCATCAACATCATCATCAACATCATCAGCAACATCATCAGCAACATCATCAGCAACATCATCAGCAACATCATCAACAACATCATCATCAGCAACATCATCATCAGGAACATCATCATCAGCAACATCATCATCATCATCATCATCATCATCATCATCATCATCATCATCATCATCATCATCATCATCATCATCATCATCATCATCATCATCATCATCATCATCATCATCATCATCATCATCATCATCATCATCATCATCATCATCATCATCATCATCATCATCATCATCATCATCATCATCATCATCATCATTATCATCATCATGCCCGGAGGCGGTGTTGTACCGCCTCCGGGCATACCACACCGCCTCCGGGCATACAACACCGCCTCCGGGCATACTACACCGCCTCCGGGCATACCACACCGCCTCCGGGCATACAACACAGCCTCCGGGCATACTACACCGCCTCCGGGCATACTACACCGCCTCCGGGCATACAACACCGCCTCCGGGCATACAACACCGCCTCCGGGCATACCACACCGCCTCCGGGCATGCAACACTGCCTCCGGGCATACAACACCGCAAACGGGCATACCACACCGTCTCACGTCATCATCATCAACATCATCATCATCATCATCATCATCATCATCATCATCATCATCATCATCATCATCATCATCATCATCATCATCATCATCATCATCATCATCATCATCATCATCATCATCATCATCATCATCATCATCATCATTATCATCATCATGCCCGGAGGCGGTGTTGTACCGCCTCCGGGCATACCACACCGCCTCCGGGCATACAACACCGCCTCCGGGCATACTACACCGCCTCCGGGCATACCACACCGCCTCCGGGCATACAACACCGCCTCCGGGCATACTACACCGCCTCCGGGCATACCACACCGCCTCCGGGCATACAACATCGCCTCCGGGCATACAACACCGCCTCCGGGCATACTACACCGCTTCCGGGCATACCACACCGCCTCCGGGCATACAACACCGCCTCCGGGCATACTACACCGCCTCCGGGCATACCACACCGCCTCCGGGCATACAACACCGCCTCCGGGCGTACTACACCGCCTCCGGGCATACTACACCGCCTCCGGGCATACAACACCGCCTCCGGGCATACCACACCGTCTCACGTCATCATCAGCAACATCATCAGCAACATCATCAGCAACATCATCAGCAACATCACCAGCAACATCATCAGCAACATCATCAGCAACATCATCAGCAACATCATCATCAACATCATCATCAACATCATCATTAACATCATCATCAACATCAACATCATCATCAACATCATCATCAACATCATCATCAACATAATCATCAACATCATCATCAACATCATCATCAACATCATCATCAACATCATCATCAACATCATCAGCAACATCATCAGCAACATCATCAGCAACATCATCAGCAACATCATCAGCAACATCATCAACAACATCATCATCAGCAACATCATCATCAGCAACATCATCATCAGCAACATCATCATCATCATCATCATCATCATCATCATCATCATCATCATCATCATCATCATCATCATCATCATCATCATCATCATCATCATCATCATCATCATCATCATCATCATCATCATCATCATCATCATCATCATCATCATCATCATCTTCATCATCATCATCATCATCATCATCATCATCATCATCATCATCATCATCATCATCATCATCATCATTATCATCATCATGCCCGGAGGCGGTGTTGTACCGCCTCCGGGCATACCACACCGCCTCCGGGCATACAACACCGCCTCCGGGCATACTACACCGCCTCCGGGCATACCAGACCGCCTCAGGGCATACAACACCGCCTCCGGGCATACAACACCGCCTCCGGGCATACCACACCGCCTCCGGGCATACAACACCGCCTCCGGGCATACAACACCGCCTCCGGGCATACCACACCGCCTCCGGGCATACAACACCGCCTCCGGGCATACAACACCGCCTCCGGGCATGCCACACCGTCTCACGTCATCGTCAGCAACATCATCAGCAACATCATCAGCAACATCACCAGCAACATCATCAGCAACATCATCAGCAACACCATCAGCAACATCATCAGCAACATCATCAGCAACATCATCATCAACATCATCATCAACATCATCATCAACATCATCATCAACATCATCATCAACATCATCAGCAACATCATCAGCAACATCATCAGCAACATCATCAGCAACATCATCAACAACATCATCATCAGCAACATCATCATCAGCAACATCATCATCAGCAACATCATCATCATCATCATCATCATCATCATCATCATCATCATCATCATCATCATCATCATCATCATCATCATCATCATCATCATCATCATCATCATCATCATCATCATCATCTTCATCATCATCATCATCATCATCATCATCATCATCATCATCATCATCATCATCATCATCATCATTATCATCATCATGCCCGGAAAGGTGTTGTACCGCCTCCGGGCATACCACACCGCCTCCGGGCATACAACACCGCCTCCGGGCATACTACACCGCTTCCGAGCATACCACACCGCCTCCGGGCATACAACACCGCCTCCGGGCATACTACACCGCCTCCGGGCATACAACACCCCCTCCGGGCATACAACACCGCCTCCGGGCATACTGCACCGCCTCCGGGCATACCACACCGCCTCCGGGCATACAACACCGCCTCCGGGCATACTACACCGCCTCCGGGCATACCAGACCGCCTCAGGGCATACAACACCGCCTCCGGGCATACAACACCGCCTCCGGGCATACCACACCGCCTCCGGGCATACAACACCGCCTCCGGGCATACAACACCGTCTCCGGGCATACCACACCGCCTCCGGGCATACAACACCGCCTCCGGGCATACAACACCGCCTCCGGGCATACCACACCGTCTCACGTCATCATCAGCAACATCATCAGCAACATCATCAGCAACATCACCAGCAACATCATCAGCAACATCATCAGCAACATCATCAGTAACATCATCAGCAACATCATCAGCAACATCATCATCAACATCATCATCAACATCATCATCAACATCATCATCAACATCATCATCAACATCATCAGCAACATCATCAGCAACATCATCAGCAACATCATCAGCAACATCATCAACAACATCATCATCAGCAACATCATCATCAGCAACATCATCATCAGCAACATCATCATCATCATCATCATCATCATCATCATCATCATCATCATCATCATCATCATCATCATCATCATCATCATCATCATCATCATCATCATCATCATCATCATCATCATCATCATCATCATCATCATCATCATCATCATCATCATCATCATCATTATCATCATCATGCCCGGAGGCGGTGTTGTACCGCCTCCGGGCATACCACACCGCCTCCGGGCATACAACACCGCCTCCGGGCATACTACACCGCCTCCGGGCATACCACACCGCCTCCGGGCATACAACACCGCCTCCGGGCATACTACACCGCCTCCGGGCATACCACACCGCCTCCGGGCATACAACACCGCCTCCGGGCATACTGCACCGCCTCCGGGCATACCACACCGCCTCCGGGCATACAACACCGCCTCCGGGCATACTACACCGCCTCCGGGCATACCAGACCGCCTCAGGGCATACAACACCGCCTCCGGGCATACAACACCGCCTCCGGGCATACCACACCGCCTCCGGGCATACAACACCGCCTCCGGGCATACAACACCGCCTCCGGGCATACCACACCGCCTCCGGGCATACAACACCGCCTCCGGGCATACAACACCGCCTCCGGGCATACCACACCGTCTCACGTCATCATCAGCAACATCATCAGCAACATCATCAGCAACATCACCAGCAACATCATCAGCAACATCATCAGCAACATCATCAGCAACATCATCAGCAACATCATCAGCAACATCATCATCAACATCATCATCAACATCATCATCAACATCATCATCAACATCATCAGCAACATCATCAGCAACATCATCAGCAACATCATCAGCAACATCATCAGCAACATCATCAACAACATCATCATCAGCAACATCATCATCAGCAACATCATCATCAGCAACATCATCATCATCATCATCATCATCATCATCATCATCATCATCATCATCATCATCATCATCATCATCATCATCATCATCATCATCATCATCATCATCATCATCATCATCATCATCATCATCATCATCATCATCATCATCATCATCATCATCATCATCATCATCATCATCATCATCATCATCATCATCATCATCATCATCATCATTATCATCATCATGCCCGGAGGCGGTGTTGTACCGCCTCCGGGCATACCACACCGCCTCCGGGCATACAACACCGCCTCCGGGCATACTACACCGCCTCCGGGCATACCACACCGCCTCCGGGCATACAACACCAACTCCGGGCATACTACACCGCCTCCGGGCATACCACACCGCCTCCGGGCATACAACACCGCCTCCGGGCATACAGCACCGCCTCCGGGCATACCACACCGCCTCCGGGCATACAACACCGCCTCCGGGCATACTACACCGCCTCCGGGCATACCAGACCGCCTCAGGGCATACAACACCGCCTCTGGGCATACAACACCGCCTCCGGGCATACCACACCGCCTCCGGGCATACAACACCGCCTCCGGGCATACAACACCGCCTCCGGGCATACCACACCGCCTCCGGGCATACAACACCGCCTCCGGGCATACAACACCGCCTCCGGGCATACCACACCGCCTCCGGGCATACAACACCGCCTCCGGGCATACAACACCGCCTCCGGGCATACCACACCGTCTCACGTCATCATCAGCAACATCATCAGCAACATCATCAGCAACATCACCAGCAACATCATCAGCAACATCATCAGCAACATCATCAGCAACATCATCAGCAACATCATCAGCAACATCATCATCAACATCATCATCAACATCATCATCAACATCATCATCAACATCATCATCAACATCATCAGCAACATCATCAGCAACATCATCAGCAACATCATCAGCAACATCATCAACAACATCATCATCAGCAACATCATCATCAGCAACATCATCATCAGCAACATCATCATCATCATCATC
>JAXIVJ010000545.1:172500-175000 GCA_036785665.1 Chirona hameri
CATCATCATCATCATCATCATCATCATCATCATCATCATCATCATCATCATCATCATCATCATCATCATCATCATCATCATCATCATCATCATCATCATCATCATCATCATCATCATCATCATCATTATCATCATCATGCCCGGAGGCGGTGTTGTACCGCCTCCGGGCATACCACACCGCCTCCGGGCATACAACACCGCCTCCGGGCATACTACACCGCCTCCGGGCATACCACACCGCCTCCGGGCATACAACACCGCCTCCGGGCATACTACACCGCCTCCGGGCATACCACACCGCCTCCGGGCATACAACACCGCCTCCGGGCATACTGCACCGCCTCCGGGCATACCACACCGCCTCCGGGCATACAACACCGCCTCCGGGCATACTACACCGCCTCCGGGCATACCAGACCGCCTCAGGGCATACAACACCGCCTCCGGGCATACAACACCGCCTCCGGGCATACCACACCGCCTCCGGGCATACAACACCGCCTCCGGGCATACAACACCGCCTCCGGGCATACCACACCGCCTCCGGGCATACAACACCGCCTCCGGGCATACAACACCGCCTCCGGGCATACCACACCGTCTCACGTCATCATCAGCAACATCATCAGCAACATCATCAGCAACATCACCAGCAACATCATCAGCAACATCATCAGCAACATCATCAGCAACATCATCAGCAACATCATCAGCAACATCATCATCAACATCATCATCAACATCATCATCAACATCATCATCAACATCATCAGCAACATCATCAGCAACATCATCAGCAACATCATCAGCAACATCATCAGCAACATCATCAACAACATCATCATCAGCAACATCATCATCAGCAACATCATCATCAGCAACATCATCATCATCATCATCATCATCATCATCATCATCATCATCATCATCATCATCATCATCATCATCATCATCATCATCATCATCATCATCATCATCATCATCATCATCATCATCATCATCATCATCATCATCATCATCATCATCATCATCATCATCATCATCATCATCATCATCATCATCATCATCATCATCATCATCATTATCATCATCATGCCCGGAGGCGGTGTTGTACCGCCTCCGGGCATACCACACCGCCTCCGGGCATACAACACCGCCTCCGGGCATACTACACCGCCTCCGGGCATACCACACCGCCTCCGGGCATACAACACCAACTCCGGGCATACTACACCGCCTCCGGGCATACCACACCGCCTCCGGGCATACAACACCGCCTCCGGGCATACTGCACCGCCTCCGGGCATACCACACCGCCTCCGGGCATACAACACCGCCTCCGGGCATACTACACCGCCTCCGGGCATACCAGACCGCCTCAGGGCATACAACACCGCCTCTGGGCATACAACACCGCCTCCGGGCATACCACACCGCCTCCGGGCATACAACACCGCCTCCGGGCATACAACACCGCCTCCGGGCATACCACACCGCCTCCGGGCATACAACACCGCCTCCGGGCATACAACACCGCCTCCGGGCATACCACACCGCCTCCGGGCATACAACATCGCCTCCGGGCATACAACACCGCCTCCGGGCATACCACACCGTCTCACGTCATCATCAGCAACATCATCAGCAACATCATCAGCAACATCACCAGCAACATCATCAGCAACATCATCAGCAACATCATCAGCAACATCATCAGCAACATCATCAGCAACATCATCATCAACATCATCATCAACATCATCATCAACATCATCATCAACATCATCATCAACATCATCAGCAACATCATCAGCAACATCATCAGCAACATCATCAGCAACATCATCAACAACATCATCATCAGCAACATCATCATCAGCAACATCATCATCAGCAACATCATCATCATCATCATCATCATCATCATCATCATCATCATCATCATCATCATCATCATCATCATCATCATCATCATCATCATCATCATCATCATCATCATCATCATCATCATCATCATCATCATCATCATCATCATCATCATCATCATCATCATCATCATCATCATCATTATCATCATCATGCCCGGAGGCGGTGTTGTACCGCCTCCGGGCATACCACACCGCCTCCGGGCATACAACACCGCCTCCGGGCATACTACACCGCCTCCGGGCATACCACACCGCCTCCGGGCATACAACACCGCCTCCGGGCATACTACACCGCCTCCGGGCATACCACACCGCCTCCGGGCATACAACACCGCCTCCGGGCATACTGCACCGCCTCCGGGCATACCACACCGCCTCCGGGCATACAACACCGCCTCCGGGCATACTACACCGCCTCCGGGCATACCAGACCACCTCAGGGCATACAACACCGCCTCCGGGCATACAACACCGCCTCCGGGCATACCACACCGCCTCCGGGCATACAACACCGCCTCCGGGCATACAACACCGCCTCCGGGCATACAACACCACCTCCGGGCATACAACAC
>JAXIVJ010000545.1:180000-182500 GCA_036785665.1 Chirona hameri
CCGCCTCCGGGCATACAACACCGCCTCCGGGCATACCACACCGCCTCCGGGCATACAACACCGCCTCCGGGCATACAACACCGCCTCCGGGCATACCACACCGTCTCACGTCATCATCAGCAACATCATCAGCAACATCATCAGCAACATCACCAGCAACATCATCAGCAACATCATCAGCAACATCATCAGCAACATCATCAGCAACATCATCAGCAACATCATCATCAACATCGTCATCAACATCATCATCAACATCATCATCAACATCATCATCAACATCATCAGCAACATCATCAGCAACATCATCAGCAACATCATCAGCAACATCATCAACAACATCATCATCAGCAACATCATCATCAGCAACATCATCATCAGCAACATCATCATCATCATCATCATCATCATCATCATCATCATCATCATCATCATCATCATCATCATCATCATCATCATCATCATCATCATCATCATCATCATCATCATCATCATCATCATCATCATCATCATCATCATCATCATCATCATCATCATCATCATCATCATCATCATCATCATCATCATCATTATCATCATCATGCCCGGAGGCGGTGTTGTACCGCCTCCGGGCATACCACACCGCCTCCGGGCATACAACACCGCCTCCGGGCATACTACACCGCCTCCGGGCATACCACACCGCCTCCGGGCATACAACACCGCCTCCGGGCATACTACACCGCCTCCGGGCATACTACACCGCCTCCGGGCATACAACACCGCCTCCGGGCATACAACACCGCCTCCGGGCATACCACACCGCCTCCGGGCATGCAACACCGCCTCCGGGCATACAACACCGCAAACGGGCATACCACACCGTCTCACGTCATCATCATCAACATCATCAGCAACATCATCAGCAACATCATCAGCAACATCACCAGCAACATCATCAGCAACATCATCAGCAACATCATCAGCAACATCATCATCAACATCATCATCAACATCATCATTAACATCATCATCAACATCAACATCATCATGAACATCATCATCAACATCATCATCAACATCATCATCAACATCATCATCAACATCATCATCAACATCATCATCAACATCATCATCAACATCATCATCAACATCATCAGCAACATCATCAGCAACATCATCAGCAACATCATCAGCAACATCATCAACAACATCATCATCAGCAACATCATCATCAGCAACATCATCATCAGCAACATCATCATCATCATCTTCATCATCATCATCATCATCATCATCATCATCATCATCATCATCATCATCATCATCATCATCACCATCATCATCATCATCATCATCATCATCATCATCATCATCATCATCATCATCATCATCATCATCATCATCATCATCATCATCATCATCATCATCATCATCATCATCATCATCATCATCATCATCATCATCATTATCATCATCATGCCCGGAGGCGGTGTTGTACCGCCTCCGGGCATACCACACCGCCTCCGGGCATACAACACCGCCTCCGGGCATACTACACCGCCTCCGGGCATACCACACCGCCTCCGGGCATACAACACCGCCTCCGGGCATACTACACCGCCTCCGGGCATACCACACCGCCTCCGGGCATACAACACCGCCTCCGGGCATACTGCACCGCCTCCGGGCATACCACACCGCCTCCGGGCATACAACACCGCCTCCGGGCATACTACACCGCCTCCGGGCATACCAGACCGCCTCAGGGCATACAACACCGCCTCCGGGCATACAACACCGCCTCCGGGCATACCACACCGCCTCCGGGCATACAACACCGCCTCCGGGCATACAACACCGCCTCCGGGCATACCACACCGCCTCCGGGCATACAACACCGCCTCCGGGCATACAACACCGCCTCCGGGCATACCACACCGTCTCACGTCATCATCAGCAACATCATCAGCAACATCATCAGCAACATCACCAGCAACATCATCAGCAACATCATCAGCAACATCATCAGCAACATCATCAGCAACATCATCAGCAACATCATCATCAACATCATCATCAACATCATCAACATCATCATCAACATCATCATCAACATCATCAGCAACATCATCAGCAACATCATCAGCAACATCATCAGCAACATCATCAACAACATCATCATCAGCAACATCATCATCAGCAACATCATCATCAGCAACATCATCATCATCATCATCATCATCATCATCATCATCATCATCATCATCATCATCATCATCATCATCATCATCATCATCATCATCATCATCATCATCATCATCATCATCATCATCATCATCATCATCATCATCATCATCATCATCATCATCATCATCATCATCATCATCATCATCATCATCATCATCATCATCATCATCATCATCATCATCATCATCATCATCATTATCATCATCATGCCCGGATGCGGTGTTGTACCGCCTCCGGGCATACCACACCGCCTCCGGGCATACAACACCGC
>JAXIVJ010000545.1:195000-197500 GCA_036785665.1 Chirona hameri
CATCATCATCATCATCATCATCATCATTATCATCATCATGCCCGGAGGCGGTGTTGTACCGCCTCCGGGCATACCACACCGCCTCAGGGCATACAACACCGCCTCCGGGCATACAACACCGCCTCCGGGCATACCACACCGCCTCCGGGCATACAACACCGCCTCCGGGCATACAACACCGCCTCCGGGCATACCACACCGCCTCCGGGCATACAACACCGCCTCCGGGCATACAACACCGCCTCCGGGCATACCACACCGTCTCACGTCATCATCAGCAACATCATCAGCAACATCATCAGCAACATCACCAGCAACATCATCAGCAACATCATCAGCAACATCATCAGCAACATCATCAGCAACATCATCAGCAACATCATCATCAACATCATCATCAACATCATCATCAACATCATCATCAACATCATCATCAACATCATCAGCAACATCATCAGCAACATCATCAGCAACATCATCAGCAACATCATCAACAACATCATCATCAGCAACATCATCATCAGCAACATCATCATCAGCAACATCATCATCATCATCATCATCATCATCATCATCATCATCGTCATCATCATCATCATCATCATCATCATCATCATCATCATCATCATCATCATCATCATCATCATCATCATCATCATCATCATCATCATCATCATCATCATCATCATCATCATCATCATCATCATCATCATCATCATCATCATCATCATCATCATCATTATCATCATCATGCCTGGAGGCGGTGTTGTACCGCCTCCGGGCATACCACACCGCCTCCGGGCATACAACACCGCCTCCGGGCATACTACACCGCTTCCGGGCATACCACACCGCCTCCGGGCATACAACACCGCCTCCGGGCATACTACACCGCCTCCGGGCATACAACACCGCCTCCGGGCATACAACACCGCCTCCGGGCATACTGCACCGCCTCCGGGCATACCACACCGCCTCCGGGCATACAACACCGCCTCCGGGCATACTACACCGCCTCCGGGCATACCAGACCGCCTCAGGGCATACAACACCGCCTCCGGGCATACAACACCGCCTCCGGGCATACCACACCGCCTCCGGGCATACAACACCGCCTCCGGGCATACAACACCGCCTCCGGGCATACCACACCGCCTCCGGGCATACAACACCGCCTCCGGGCATACAACACCGCCTCCGGGCATACCACACCGTCTCACGTCATCATCAGCAACATCATCAGCAACATCATCAGCAACATCACCAGCAACATCATCAGCAACATCATCAGCAACATCATCAGCAACATCATCAGCAACATCATCAGCAACATCATCATCAACATCGTCATCAACATCATCATCAACATCATCATCAACATCATCATCAACATCATCAGCAACATCATCAGCAACATCATCAGCAACATCATCAGCAACATCATCAACAACATCATCATCAGCAACATCATCATCAGCAACATCATCATCAGCAACATCATCATCATCATCATCATCATCATCATCATCATCATCATCATCATCATCATCATCATCATCATCATCATCATCATCATCATCATCATCATCATCATCATCATCATCATCATCATCATCATCATCATCATCATCATCATCATCATCATCATCATCATCATCATCATCATCATCATCATCATCATCATCATCATCATCATTATCATCATCATGCCCGGAGGCGGTGTTGTACCGCCTCCGGGCATACCACACCGCCTCCGGGCATACAACACCGCCTCCGGGCATACTACACCGCCTCCGGGCATACCACACCGCCTCCGGGCATACAACACCGCCTCCGGGCATACTACACCGCCTCCGGGCATACTACACCGCCTCCGGGCATACAACACCGCCTCCGGGCATACAACACCGCCTCCGGGCATACCACACCGCCTCCGGGCATGCAACACCGCCTCCGGGCATACAACACCGCAAACGGGCATACCACACCGTCTCACGTCATCATCATCAACATCATCAGCAACATCATCAGCAACATCATCAGCAACATCACCAGCAACATCATCAGCAACATCATCAGCAACATCATCAGCAACATCATCATCAACATCATCATCAACATCATCATTAACATCATCATCAACATCAACATCATCATCAACATCATCATCAACATCATCATCAACATCATCATCAACATCATCATCAACATCATCATCAACATCATCATCAACATCATCATCAACATCATCATCAACATCATCAGCAACATCATCAGCAACATCATCAGCAACATCATCAGCAACATCATCAACAACATCATCATCAGCAACATCATCATCAGCAACATCATCATCAGCAACATCATCATCATCATCTTCATCATCATCATCATCATCATCATCATCATCATCATCATCATCATCATCATCATCATCATCATCATCATCATCATCATCATCATCATCATCATCATCATCATCATCATCATCATCATCATC
>JAXIVJ010000546.1:0-212500 GCA_036785665.1 Chirona hameri
ACTTCAATAATTATTAACCTGCTGTTTCCGTCGCCTCGCCCATCGCCAATCTTTGTTTAGGACGTCACATAACTTATTTACAATGTAGGGTTAGGTTAATGCCACTCACTAAACCCTATCTCGCTCTCACTAAACCTCCATTCCTGGCAGAGCACAGGACTTGTATTTGAGACTGAAGGTTGGTCTCACAGCGTCCGCCACCAGAATGCGACCTTGCATGTCAATCACTGGCTTGCAAAATTATTTGGAAGCATTTTCACTCAAAATATACAGTCATTATTCCAATGACGTCATGGACAATTCTTATTTTTCCTGTGTATCTTCCTGCGTTGATATATCTATCTGCATAGATATGGCGACAATCGTGGGTGGACAATCAGACATGACACTTTCCGGAAATATTTGGTTTCAACATTGTTGGTAAGATACATCCTAAATAACATAACAGGTATATAATAGTGTCTTGGAAGATGCATAGTGACCTAAAAGTTAAGTTTTGAAACACCTAAAACGCTGTGTACATATGGTCAATATGACCGGGGAAATAAGTGTAATGACACATGTCATCAAAACATTGACTTTCACTTTCATGTTATTGGCAATGTAGATGATACTGATTGGAGATGGGATTTTTCTTTTGTAGGAATTATCAACATTGACATTGGTATTGGCATATTTATGCCAATACATAACATAACACAACAGTCCAACACCTGTTTCATGCATACATTTTTTTGTTTGTATGTGCTGATTCCAAATCTGATACCCATTTGTGGGGCAAATGAGCCATAACCATTTCACCAAATGTGGAGCAGCAGCAGATATATGTCAGGATGATTTGATGGTTGATTTGCCCCACAAATGAGTATCATAGTTGGAATCAGCACACTAAAAAACCTTGGAGAGGGCACAATTTATGCATGACATTGGACTCCAGGAAAAATAATACTGCCAATACTTTTGAGTTTGTATGCATGCCAAGTGGTTTTTGTTGATGATTGTGACTTGAGTGTAGTTTAAAGAAGGTATGAGCACAAGCCTGTTTGGTATCAGTAAAAGTATCAACTGATACTTAGAAAAAGGGTGGTACCTTTTGCTAGTATCAGTTGATACCAGTGTTGATATGTTGATACTAATGTTGATACTGCTGATACCAAACAATCCCATCTCTAATACTGATGCACTAAATAAGTCCACTGGTTTGATGTGTCCAAGTTATGGTCACTTACACTACAACTTTCAGACAGACAGACAGACAGTTTATTAAACAATGGGTCCACAACATGTATGGCTTTTCACCGTTGCGAGTCAGTGGACTAAAACGAATAATTGGATAAAATGTTATCACCCGGGTGCCGGCCCGGCCAGGAACAGGTAGCACGCTATTAGGCATATCGAAAGAGATAATGCTAAAATAGCGCACATCGCGAGTCGGATAACTCGGTCTACGTCTGGCGCAGGATAAACTCGCGCAGGCGCTGCCGGAAGCTGCAGCGTGGTGGGTCGCAATTGGTAGTTGGTTGTAGTCCTGCACAGCACCGAAACACAGCCCGCGCCGCCCGGCTTCAGTCCTAATGCGCGGCAGCGTGATATCACCGGCTCGCCTGGTATCGTGGCCATGTAGCTGGTTGGCAGCCAGTCCAAAGGTAGCGATTATGCCTCTGGCTGGCCTGTCTATCTCGTCATGTACAGTGCAGTGGAGAAGTTCTGTCCACAACCTCAGCGCCACCAGCGGGCCGATCGGTGCTGCACCCAGCGGATTCCAAAGCAACTATTGTTGAGCTCACCCCCGATAGGTGTCACAAGGGTAGGAACACACCTCGGGTTTGTGAGACACTGAACGTGACCTTGACATGACGTCATCCCACGGCCGGGGTCGGAGGGGAGCGATAAAGGGGAGGGGAGAGGAGAGTAGGTCGTCCACTGGGCAAATATACGGGGCCGCGAGAGTTTAAGTCCTGCTCTGGGGGTTGCCGTGATTGATGAGAGGGAGGCATATCACAGGTATTATGAGGCGGTTGGGCTGATTATATGAGGATATGGCGGTTCGCCACGCATGGTTGACTTCCGCGATTTTGTGCAACCCCAATTATTGATATCATCAAAAAATGGCAGAATTCAACTCAGAAAGCTTCAGCGAACCACATGAGACGTGAGCCTTTAGCACTTTCGATCGTAACTATTTTTAAAGCCACCTTCAAACAGTGACTTAATATATTGTCGCCAATGGCGGCAATTGCCGCTTGGGTCACATTACTGCCCAGCGCCCCTAGCGGCGGAAATTTTGCTGACATACCCCATTATACATCTACATACCCCATTATACAAACGCCAAAAAGATAGCAAATGGCAAGGGCTACAAAATGCGTATCTCGGAATTTTGAATATTTTGGTTTTTAACCCCTAGCGAGCGGCGCCTGATTTAAGTGCCTGTGAGCGCTTGTGCGCCAATCGTAAACATGTACGTCCGATGTGTAAAGCGAAATGTCTCTCTCTCTCTCTCTCTCTCTCTCTCTCTCTCTCTCTCTCTCTCTCTCTCTCTCTCTCTCTCTCTCTCTCTCTCTCTCTCTCTCTCTGTCTCTGTCTCTGTCTCTGTCTCTGTCTCTGTCTCTGTCTCTGTCTCTGTCTCTGTCTCTGTCTCTGTCTCTGTCTCTGTCTCTGTCTCTGTCTCTGTCTCTGTCTCTGTCTCTGTCTCTGTCTCTGTCTCTGTCTCTGTCTCTGTCTCTGTCTCTGTATCTGTCTCTGTCTCTGTCTCTGTCTCTGTCTCTGTCTCTGTCTCTGTCTCTGTCTCTGTCTCTGTCTCTGTCTCTGTCTCTGTCTCTGTCTCTGTCTCTGTCTCTGTCTCTGTCTCTGTCTCTGTCTCTGTCTCTGTCTCTGTCTCTGTCTCTGTCTCTGTCTCTGTCTCTGTCTCTGTCTCTGTCTCTGTCTCTGTCTCTGTCTCTGTCTCTCTCTCTCTCTCTCTCTCTCTCTCTCTCTCTCTCTCTCTCTCTCTCTCTCTCTCTCTCTCTCTCTCTCATCTGTGCGAAAATGAAGAAATTTCGCCATTTTTTATCTCGAAATATAGCGAATTTAGTGACGACGCACACGAGTTTGACACAAAAATCAGCTAAACTTTAGCAGGCCTTAAAAATGTCATATTTGAAGCAAAATGCAATAAAAAAAAAACGCCCAAAGATAGCAAATGGCAAGGGCTACAAAATGCGTATCTCGGAATTTTGAATATTTTGGTTTTTAACCCCTAAAAATAAAAAAATAAACTATTACAAAAAAAAATCTGCAAAATCAACATTTTCAAACATGAAAAAAAAACGGAAGATGTGTCGAAGAACCACGAGTGGACAATACCCAAACAAAATTTAAAAGCAATATCTTTATTTTTGACTGACTTATCGCTCTCTAAGTATGAGTAACTCATGACGTCATATTTTTAATTGCGATTTTTGGCTTTTAGTGACTAGATACAAACAAATAAATGCCATCACTGTATTTCTGAGACAAAACTGGTCTAGACACATGCCTTTTCTATTTAGATTGATTAATTAAAAAAATTGACCTCATGTGACTTTGACCTTGACTTTATATGGTGTCAGGTTGTAAAAATGACTGCTGCTATCAAATTATACGTGTAAAATAACCCATACAACATGTGTTGCATGGCTTTCGTAGACCTGTGACCTTTTGTGACCAGACCTTGACCTTTGCTTACAATTTCACCTTTGCTTATGAAGGTTATGTATTATACCTTTGAGAGCACTTTGTACGATAATGGTCGCAATCTAAGGCATTGAATGGAAAGTATGTCCCAAAAATTCAAATATCTCAATTGTGTTCCCTTTGACCTTACCGTGACCTGACATGTGAATTTATTTGGAAAATTTCGTGTATGCTTTGGATGCTCTCATTGAGAGCTTTCGGTTGCCGCCTTGGGCGTGTCGCTGCGGTTATTGGTTCGGAAGATAACCAGGGGGGGGGGGCGAAAAACGCCCGCCAGCCAATGGCGTTCGGCTGAAACTTGGCCAATGCCGGGTTAACCCTCGCCCTACGGTGGGGGGGGGGGGGGGGGGGGGGGGGGCGGGGGCCTGACAGGCCCCCCCTGAGGTTTTTCTTGAATAACTTTTTACACATGCGGTGCATCTTGCTGAAATTTTGGTAGCTGAGTTTACAACAATTATACGTAGGCTGTAAAAATTTAATTGAAATTGGTTGAGTAGTTTGGGAGATAAGCATGTTTTGACGTTACCAACATGACGTCATGTTGGTAAAAAAATGAGAAATATTTGAAAAATCGTAGAAAACAGAGTTTTAAAGAAAATTGAAAACGCAATTCACGCAAACGCAAAGATACAAAATGGCATTCCCTTTAAAATGGCAATCTCGAATTTCCATTTTTTTTGGTTTTTGACCCCTAAAATGAAAAAAAAAACATATTTTTTTTTGGGAAAAATCCCCACAAAATATTTTTTTCAAAGATATTAGAAAACCGGAATATATGTGAGAGAACTGAGTATGGACAATACCCATACCAAATTTCAAAGCAATATCTTCATTTTTGACTGAGTGATGGCTCTAAGTGTAAGAAACTGATGACGTCATTTTTTAAAATAACTTTTTTTTTTTGACAAGATACGAACAAATAATTACCTTTTTTTGTATTTCTGAGCCAAAACTGGTCTAGGAACATGCCTTTTTATTTACATTTATCGATTTCTAATTTTGAGGTTTTCTGAAGAGCAAAATCGCTGTTCTGGACGTGGTAAATCCGAGGTCATTCACTTGACCTGGAAGGTCACCCGTTGACCTGAAACCAAAAGATCGCATACTGTTAGATTCCTCTCATGACAGGCAACATGCTGGTTCTTACCGCATTGCTCTACGTTGCTTGGTTTGGAAGTTAACAGGGGGGGGCTGTCAGGCCCCCCCGTAGGGCGAAGGTGAAAAAAGCTCCCGTAGGGCGAGGGTTAAGCAACAGCCGAACAGGTACGAACAGGTGACAGGCCCCCCCCCCCTGAGGTTTTTCTTGAATAACTTTTTACACATGCGGTGCATCTTGCTGAAATTTTTGGTAGCTGAGTTTACAACAATTATACGTAGGCTGTAAAAATTTAATTGAAATTGGTTGAGTAGTTTGGGAGATAAGCATGTTTTGACGTTACCAACATGACGTCATGTTGGTAAAAAAATGAGAAATATTTGAAAAATCGTAGAAAACAGAGTTTTAAAGAAAATTGAAAACGCAATTCACGCAAACGCAAAGATACAAAATGGCATTCCCTTTAAAATGGCAATCTCGAATTTCCAATTTTTTGGGTTTTTGACCCCTAAAATGAAAAAAAAACATATTTTTTTTTGGGAAAAATCCCCACAAAATAATTTTTTCAAAGATATTAGAAAACCGGAATATATGTGAGAGAACTGAGTATGGACAATACCCATACCAAATTTCAAAGCAATATCTTCATTTTTGACTGAGTGATGGCTCTAAGTGTAAGAAACTGATGACGTCATTTTTTAAAATAACTTCTTTTTTTTGACAAGATACGAACAAATAATTACCTTTTTTTGTATTTCTGAGCCAAAACTGGTGTAGGAACATGCCTTTTTATTTACATTTATCGATTTCTAATTTTGAGGTTTTCTGAAGAGCAAAATCGCTGTTCTGGACGTGGTAAATCCGAGGTCATTCACTTGACCTGGAAGGTCACCCGTTGACCTGAAACCAAAAGATCGCATACTGTTAGATTCCTCTCATGACAGGCAACATGCTGGTTCTTACCGCATTGCTCTACGTTGCTTGGTTTGGAAGTTAACAGGGGGGGGGGGGGGCTGTCAGGCCCCCCCGTAGGGCGAAGGTGAAAAAAGCTCCCGTAGGGCGAGGGTTAAGCAACAGCCGAACAGGTATGATGTTTGGGAGCCCTTTATGCCATATGACATTCGATATTATTACGTGTGTAAGGGATTGATTGTGCTAGTGCGAATAAACCCGGGCGTGAAGAGAAGCAAGTATAGCAAAAAGTAACGGAGTAACGGAGTAACAGACTCAAAATGGGGCTTAAACGATCCCCCCCCCCGCCTGAGGGTTGTCCGTTCCTGTTCCAGAACACGTAAAGATACGACCTGCAAACTATCTGACTTTTCCTAAGTATGCTATGGGCACATTTCGGCGCCTTACCCAAACAAATAGTTGACCAGGGGCGGCCCAGGCACACTTTTGGGGGTCATGTTTCGCTTTTTCACGTGTCTCGGAGTTCGAAGGGATTCATTCCTCGGTCTTTAACTGTTGTAACTGCAGGCTTCAAACTTTCAGGATGACACTTTTCGCAGACATGTTCTAATTTTCTCAAATTTTTTAATCGCGCAAAGGCACCCCCAGGGACAAATTGAAGGAGGCATATTGAGTCAATGGCAGAGACCGAAATCTGAAGGATATAAACTTCAAACTCAGTGAACATTCTAAGCTATCTATTGCACACATTGTGTGATTTTGCAAATTGTTTTGGTTTCCCAGAGTCGATCCCAGGGACAGATTTCGGGGGGCATGTGGAAGAAAGACTCCATGCACAATTATTGTGTTTAGTGCCTCATAATGGTATTTTGAATCGAATGATACAATTCAAAATCATCTGCGTGGAAGAAAATTATATTTGTGTGGCAAAGGCGATGTCAGGGGAGGCAAAACATGGGATATCGCCTATTGGCCCTTCCTTTCCAAATCCTGAGCATGCCAATGCATGCATTTAAATTATGAACGCGTGGCGCCGCGTTGAAAACAGACGATTCTTCCATTGTTTTGCGATAACGTCGTGCATCAGCAAATGCAGTACTACTTACAAAACATCGTTGCAATCCCGGACCAATATTTCGGCAACCATGATTCGCACGGACATGGGACAAACACATATGTGTAGAGAAATGATCGGCCCGGCGTATGCACTGTGAGTCGATCAGCATCGCGTGGCACGTGCAAAGCGATCAAGTGAATCGTTCAAAATAATTGTTTTCTGACGGTTTTCAGGATTAACGTCAGTACTCGGCACCTAGCAGACAGAAAGAGTAAAAAAAAAACTTATTTGCAGACAAATGTTCGGTCTTTGTAATACACGTACAAATACAAATACAACACATACATAATACACTTAAAGTAGATTTTTCGATATTTTTGCATTTAAATCGACCTGGAAAACAATATAACAATTCTGGATTTCATTGTTTGATTACACTGCTCTACCGTGAACACCTGAGTATATTTTAAACGATACAACACGCAGACGTGTTGCGCAATCAATTTCGACCAATATCCACCCGGAATATATTCATATTTAGAAACATTTGACTTCTAATTATATTTATAAAAAACACGTGTGGCCTGCTTGCTACCGCAATGCGAAGGTAATCAAGTTCGATAGTGCATAGCTAAGCAGATCATGCCCGTTCCGTTCCCGTTCCGCTCCCGTTTCAGATCCTGTCCCGTTCCCGTTCCCGTCCCGGTCCCGTTCCCGTTCCTGTCCCGTCCCGTTCCCGTCCCGTTCCCGTCCCGTTCCCGTCCCGGTCCCGTTCCCGTCCCCGTCCCGTTCCCCTCCCGTTCCCGTCCCGTTCCCGTCCTGTTCCCGTCCCCGTCCCGTTCCCGTCCCGTTCCGTCCCGTTCCCGTCCCGTTCCCGTCCCGTTCCCGTCCCGTTCCCGCCCCGTTCCCGCCCCGTTCCCGTCCCGTTCCCGTCCCGTTCCGGTCCCGTTCCCGTGGGAACGACCCGTCCCGTTCCCGTCCTGTTCTCGTCCCGTCCCGTTCCCGTTCCCGTTCCCGTTCCGTTCCCGTCCCGTTCCCGTCCCGTTCCCGTCCCGTTCCGGTCCCGTTCCCGTTCCCGTCCCGTTCCCGTCCCGTTCCCGTCCCGTTCCCGTCCCGTTCCCGTACCGTTCCCGTACCGTTCCCGTCCCGTTCCCGTGGGAACGACCCGTCCCGTTCCCGTCCTGTTCTCGTCCCGTCCCCGTCCGTCCCGTCCCCGTCCCCGTCCCCGTCCCCGTCCGTCCCGTCCCCGTCCGTCCCGTTCCCGTCCCGTTCCCGTTCCCGTCCCCGTCCCGTTCCCGTCCCGTTCCCGTCCCGTTCCCGTCCCGTTCCCGTCCCGTTCCCGTCCCGTTCCCGTCCCGTTCCCGTCCCGTTCCCGTCCCCGTCCGTCCCCGTCCCCGTCCCCGACCCCGTCCGTCCCGTCCCGTCCCCGTCCGTCCCGGCCCCGTCCGTCCCGTCCCCGTCCGTCCCGTCCCCGTCTGTCCCCGTCTGTCCCCGTCTGTCCCCGTCTGTCCCCGTCTGTCCCCGTCCGTCCCCGTCCGTCCCCGTCCGTCCCCGTCCCCGTCCCCGATCCCGTCCGTCCCGTCCCCGTCCGTCCGTCCCGTCCCCGTCCGTCCCGTCCCCGTCCGTCCCGTCCCCGTCCGTCCCGTCCCGTCCCGTCCCCGTCCCGTTCCCGTTCCCGTCCCGTTCCCGTCCCGTTCCTGTCCCGTTCCAGTCTCGTTCCCGTCCTGTTCCCGTCCTGTTCCCGTTCCGTTCCCGTCCCATTCCGTTCCCGCCCGTTCATGACCCGAATCCCAGTGCGCATCACGCAATCACTGCCAGACAGCCCGGCAGCGCGGCGGCTGTAGTCAGCGCGGCAGCGTCACTTCATCCCCACTCCTCCCCCTCTCCACCCCAGCTTCGAGGCAGAGGCCAGGCGGCTCGCGCCGCTTCCACATGTCAGGGGTGTTAGTAAAACAAGTGGTCCTCAATCCTAGCACTGCAGCAAGCCCGCAACCCTCATCGAATCTGACTCCGCCGGACTGCGCGCCATCTAGGGTAAAGTTGAGCACTTCTAGTATCGGACATTGCCAGCTTGGCCTGGACAGAACTTCTGCCCTGCACTGTACAGCACACACTCGATGGTACCTAACAAGTTCCCTGGCATCAAACCACCTGAGGTCACGGAACGCATCAGTCACATGCTCTCGTTTGCGCCTACCGCATACACCACGGGCACAGATATTCATAATTTTCTGCAATCGGTGAAGCTGGGTCTCACCACATGTTCCATATACAGATATACAGTAGCAAACAATCGACACCGCGAGCGCCTGTACGATTTGTTTCAGTGCGGATCGGGGAGGACGTGTTAGGCGTGACTCAGTACGATCATGGCACCGTTACATCTCTGTGTGAGCCGATCTATGTATGTGGGCCTGGTAGTTTAGATGGCGGTCCATTTCGAGTCCTAGGTTCCTCACCACTTTGCTGTCAATGACGTCTGCGCCGCAGAAACTGATCCTAACTGCAAGCATAGTACGTAACATGGCTGGAGTTCCTAACACTAACATCTGGGTTGTTTTTTCAGCGTCCAGCTTCATGCTGTGTGTACTGAACCAACGACACATCACGTCTAGGGTGTCTTCCATGGTACGGATCAACTGGTGAATGTCCTATTTCTTACCGGTTATAAGTATTTGCGTGTCGTCCGCAAATTGTACAGCGGTCACCGACTCGGGCACATACAAGCTAAGATCATTAGCAAACAACATGAACAGGACGAAGCTGAGGCTGCCGCCCTGATACACACCTATGGTATCGGGCTTGGTTTGTAACAGGGCTGTGCTGCCGACACGCCGACGTATCTGTACCTGCTGCGTGTGGCCGGCAAGGTAGTTTGAGAACCAGTGGGTGTCTACACCGTACAGAGCTAGCTTTTAAGAAGCAAATCATGCGGCACGACATCGAAGCATTTCGATAAATCACATAGCACAAGTACTGAAATTTCACCACAGTCCATAGCTCTCAATACTCTATCGGTTACGACGCTAAGTACGGTCTCAGTGGAATGCCGCCGGCGATAGCCGTGCTGCGCGGCGGACAGCAGGTGGTGTGACTCGAGGTAGTCAACAAGCTGGCGCCGGACTACGCGTTCAACTATTTTCATAGCCGCGGGTAGAATGGAAATGGGTCGTGTGTCCTTAGGGTTGGTGCTGACCTTGCCCTTAGGGATGGGAGTGACCAGTGTAGCAAATTGACCATGCAGTCGTCGCGCCCTTAAGCCCCCCCCCCCCCCCGGGAGTGACCAGTGCGTGTTTCCACTCGGCAGGTACCTCCCCTGTTGTTAGGCACGAGTTGACACGGTCAGGAGTGCGTGACTGAGTTCCTAAAAAAAATGCCTGGATCATACGGACATTAATGCCGTCAGTACCGGTCGATGCAGAACTCTTCATGCTCAACAACGTGCAGTACAGCGTGTCGATATCTCGACAGCGCCAACACGGAAGGTGCCGGTAGTGACTCGCGGCAGTACAGCGTGCAGTGTCCATATCGACAGCGTGTCCATATCTCGACAGCGCCGGAACACGGGAGGTGCCGGTAGTGACTCGCGGCAGTACAGCGTGCAGTGTCCATATCGACAGCGTGTCCATATCTCGACAGAGCCGGAACACGGGAGGTGCCGGTAGTGACTCGCGGCAGTACAGCGTGCAGTGTCCATATCGACAGCGTGTCCATATCTCGACAGAGCCGGAACACGGGAGGTGCCGGTAGTGACTCGCGGCAGTACAGCGTGCAGTGTCCATATCGACAGCGTGTCCATATCTCGACAGCGCCGGAACACGGGAGGTGCCGGTAGTGACTCGCGGCAGTACAGCGTGCAGTGTCCATATCGACAGAGCCGGAACACGGGAGGTGCCGGTAGTGACTCGCGGCAGTACAGCGTGCAGTGTCCATATCGACAGAGCCGGAACACGGGAGGTGCCGGTAGTGACTCGCGGCAGTACAGCGTGCAGTGTCCATATCGACAGAGCCAGAACACGGGCTCTGTCGATATGGACACGCTGTTTATGTTTGACTGAGACCAAACTTGACGAGACAATCCATCCTTCTCTTTTCACCCTTGACGACTATCACAGCCCATTGACAAAACACAGGAACAGGAATGGAGGGGGTGTTGCCATTTACATCCGCAATAACCTAGCAGTGAAACGACTTCCAAATCTTGAAACACCAGGAGTAGAATGGGTATGGTGCCTTGTTAAAGTGAAACTCAATACACTTTTGATTTGTTCAGTATATGTCCCTCCAAACCTATCATCAGAGCAGAATTCTTTAGTTACAGCCAAGCTGTCAGAAAGCATTTTGGCAGCACAAGTCTATGTTCCAGATAATATTATAATTCTGGGAGATTTTAATGCAGGCAACACATTTTTGGATTCCAAGTTTTTAAAGCATAGCCCACTTACACCTTATGAGATTGCTCTCCATGATGAGATATTGTCTTCCAATTTAGAACAGCTTATACATCAGCCTACACGCTATGCAGAATATAATGAGATTGCCAATCTAAGGGACCTTGCCCTAGTTTAAAATGTAGCAATGGTAGAGAATAGTGGGGTTCTTCCTTCCTTCTCGAGAATCGATCATATACCAATATTTGTTTCCCTTAAAATTGAACCCCCCTCCATTTCCAAACAAACAACACAGTGTTGGGATTACAGACAAACAGACACTGACAAGCTCACCAGACTGTTGATGGACACTGACTGGGACACACTTCTTGACTGTGATGTGGACAAAGCGACCGATAACTTGACTGACGCCTTACTTACTGCAGCCAAGGCCACGATTCCATTGAAAGTTTTCACTAGAAATCCAACTAATAAACCATGGTTCAGGCTGGAGCTAAAATGCCAAATCCGACGACGTGACAGACTTTTTAAAATTGCTAAAAAACGTGACACTCCCCAGGACTGGGAACGATGGAGAAGAGAAAGAAATCTGACAACCGAGACAAACCAGAGACTAAAGACCTTACATATACAATCAGAAGTTACGAGACTTTTTGAGCATAAACGAGATCCGCGAACATATCACAACATACTTAAAGGACTTATTGGGAAGAAAGGAAAGCATGCCATACCACCTCTAATCAGCCAAGACGGAACACCAATCACAGACGAATATGACAAAGCGACTATTCTAAATGAACATTTTGCTAACCAAACGCGACTGAACACACATGACAAAGACATACCCCAACTTTATCCTCCTACACCTTTCCCACATTTGGCGGAGGTCCAAGTAACCGAGCAAGAGGTTTTCAAAATTTTGAATTCCTTGGACGCTAATAAATCATCAGGCCCTGATAAAGTTCCAAATAAATTACTTAAAATGTGTGCGTTGTTAATTGCTAACCCCTTATGCAAACTCTTTAATAAATCACTTCAATCAGGTAAATTTCCCTTATCTTGGAAAATAGCTTGTGTAACCCCAATTTTCAAACAAAAAGGTTCCACCTCAGATCCAACCAATTACAGGCCAATAAGTCTTCTTCCTAATTTATCTAAGATACTCGAAAAATTAGTCTTTAACAAAATATATGGGCATCTATCTGAAAACAATTTATTGACTGAGAAACAAAGTGGCTATCGTCCCCAACATAGTGCACATATCCAGCTCCTTTATCTTACTCATCAACTGTACTCTGCGCTAAATGAAAACACAAATTTCACCGCAATTTTCCTTGACATTTCGAAATATTTTGATAAAATTTGGCACGAAGCATTGGTCGCAAAATGTGAAATTCAATACAACATATCTGGCTCCCTATTGGCATGGTTGAAGTCTTATTTAAAAGATCGCAGTCAGGTTGTTCGTGTAGGAAGTGCCATTTCTGGATCTAAAAAAAATCTAGCTGGCTGCCCTCAAGGCTCGGTCCTTGGACCTTTGCTCGCCCTCATGTACCTTAATGACTTATCTAAAATTACTGAAAATGATGCACTTTTCTACGCTGACGACACATCCCTATATTTATCCCACCCACAAGACAGCCAACAACACAGACTCTCACTGCAAAACGACTTGGACATGATAAGACAGTACGGCACCGACTGGGCTATTACATTTAACGCGGACAAGACAGTACAACAAACATTCACAAACAGGCGTAATGACCAAGACTTTGACCTCTCTTTCGATGGACAACCCCTACTTCCCGTGACTTGCCACAAGCATCTAGGACTACATCTTTCCACTGACCTGCATTTTCACGAACATATCAATTCCTTGATACGAACCATAAATTATCTCTTAGGACCTATTTATCCTGTTGCAAGGTTTCTACCAAGATCAGTACTTCAAGAAATATATTTAATATACATAAGACCACACTTTGACTATTGCGACATAATCTACGACGGTAACCTAACTGCCTCTGACTCAATACGACTCCAGACCATACAGAACCGCTGTGCCCGACTAGTGACTGGAACCTTGTTTCGCACACCCACCAACGCTCTACTTAACGACCTAGGATGGGAACGACTAGCAACGAGACGACTCATTCACAGACTTCTCTTTTTCCATCGACTATATTACAACTACCCGCCTCTTCCTTCATACCTGACTAACCTCTTGCCAAACACAAGACAGGACGCTACAGGACTTCAGTTACGTAACGCACACCTTCTCTCACTTCCCCCTATCCGGTTAACTTCCTTTCGGAAATCGTACATCCCCGCTACGATTAGACAGTGGAACCTTCTTCCTGAAACACTCCGTAACACTCCTACTCGACGTGACTTCTCTCGTCAAGTCTGGCAGCGATTCGGGGCACCCGAGCCACCAGCACTTAACTCCGTAGGTACAAAAACACTAAACACACAACACACAAGACTACGTGTCGGCTTATCAACACTACACGCCCACCTCTTTCAACTCCAACTCACACCAAGTCCGTTGTGTTCTTGTGGACACACGTACGAAGACACTATCCATTACATACTCTGGTGCCCCCTATACACGAATCACAGAATGAACCTCTTTAACGCAGCGCGACGCATTGTGCGCGACTTTGATGATTTGCCACCCAAAAACAAATTAGAGCTCCTGCTCTTTGGTATAAATATTTCACAAACACAGGGTATAGATATCGCACATCACTTACAGACATTCATAGCACTTTCACAAAGACTCGACACCCACACATAACACAACAATCACACATTACCAGCACTTTCACCACGCTGACCTGCTGTTGCCGCCTCTGCCTGGCCACCTGATTTGCAAATGGCCGCTCGGCGGGCTGGTAGCGGGGCCTACGTGATCTGTTCCTTAGTTTTGGCAAAATCTATGTTTCATTTGTTTCATCTGGAGAGGCGCTATGATTTAAGCTTTTGCGCCAATCCATTATTGTCCTGTTTGATTTCATGTCTTTTTGTTATCAAAATAAACGAGATGAACTGAACGGGAGGTGCCGGTAGTGACTCGCGGCAGACGGACAGGCACAGGCCGAGCCGGAGCGGGTACACTAGCGGCAGTTGTTGGACCAATGGTAACGTAATAGTTGTTAAGGGCATCAGCAGTAATATTGTGTATGTTGGGTTGAGCTTGTTTCTGGCCAATGAGTGGGCGTAAGACTCGCCAAAGATAATGTGGTTCCGACCTAGTCAGCTCGCGCTGGAAATCCACTTGACAGTCACTACGGTTGGCAGAGCGACAGAGCCTGTTGATCAGTCGCGGTATTCAGGCAGGTGGTGGCGCAGGGCTATCTGGCGGCGCGCTATCAAGTCTCTGGTCTCAGCGGTGACCGGTGGGGCGCGCGTCTGACGCAGCTGGACGTGACGGACGGGCGTCACAGTGGCAAGCATATGGAGGAAGGTCTGCTGTAGAGCCAGCCACTTGTCGGTGGTAGTGGGGGCAACAATGACTGCAGTCCAATCTGCGTGGAGGAGACGCCGGTTGAAATCGTCAGTGTCCACCCGTCGCAGGTTGCGGCGGTGTGTGACATGCCTAGCGCCACGTGCCCGATTACTGGGCCGCAGGGCCACGCGAGTGAAATCATGCGGGCCGCCGTAGTGACATCGGGTCACGCCGGTGCGCTGTACACGGTCAGGACATGACACAGCTATGATGTCGAGGAAGCTATGAGCAGGCCGGTAGGTCGGGCGCGAGTTGTTACAAATATGTAAACCATAGGTGGAGAGCATGCGTCGCAGTACCCGACTAGTGACATCGGGTCACACCGGTACGCTGTACACGGTCAGGACATGACACGGCTATGATGTCGAGGAAGCTATGAGCAGGCCGGTAGGTCGGGCGCGAGTTGTTACAAATATGTAAACCATAGATGGAGAGCATGCGTCGCAGTACCCGACTAGTGACCAGGGTCGCGCCGGTACGCTGCACACGGTCAGGACATGCCACGGCTATGATGTCGAGGAAGCTATGAGCAGGCCGGTAGGTCGGGCGCGAGTTGTTACAAATATGTAAACCATAGGTGGAGAGCATGCGTCGCAGTACCCGACTAGTGACCAGGGTCGTCGCGACCAGGTTTTAACAGGCAGCAGTTTAAGTCCCCGGTCAGAATGACACTATAGTCAGGGTAACTAGCTATCAGATGCTGCAGCTGGTCCTTAAGGTCGTCCAAGTCCGCCGTGAGCTGTCGGCTGGTGTTGTACGGCACGCGGTAGGCAGAGCCAATCAGATACGTCTGCCGTTTGCCTGCGCTCACGGCTACCCAAGCGATCTCGAGTTTTGAGCTGTGCCGCGTTCGGTGTCTCAATCACCTCGTAGTCGCACGTATCACGGATCAGCAGCGCTACGCCACCATGACCTCTAGCTAAACCCTTCTTGGCAGGGCGCTCACTTCTAACAATGGCGTGCCGGGAACGGCAAGCAGACGACCTGTCCACGGACCCTGCGGTTGACTGCGGTTCGGCGGTCAGCAGTGGTCGGCAGCCGGTGGGGTAACCCAAAGTGGGGATGGGGCGAACGGTATGACGTCACACGGCTGTGGTTGGCTGCGGTTCCGGCGGTTGGCACGGAGCAACCGCAGGATGAATGTCACGTGAAGTGGCGCGTCGCGGCATTCAGTGTTCAAGAGACGCCTGCTTGAGATGACGCACGAGGAAAGGGGCGGGGCTAGAGCCTGCTGGAGACCGCCGAACCGCAGGTGGTCATGAACAGGCCTCAGGTCTCACAGACGGGCAACACGTCCAAATCGTACCCGTGATGAAGATCGTGACGTACCCGTGATGAAGATCGTGACGTATGTCAGGCAAATTAGGCTTGAGAGATTGCACATGGATTTGCCCTACGATGAAGTGTTCGGGCCTACGTCACCGTGTCTGCGCCAGTTGACTCCGCCCCGGCCGCCGCGGCGCCTGCCGCCGCCCCTGCAGCCCCGCTGGGGTCGCCGGCCAGCAGCCGGCCCGCTGTCAGCCGGCCGGTCACCTGTCGGGTGGGGCACGCGATCGGCTGCTCCCACGCTCACCGGGCGGTCCCGACCGGTCGGCGTGCCCAGGCGGCGGTGAGGGGAGGCAGCGGAACGCGACCAGTCAGCGTCCGCCAGCTGGGGCAGGTCACCGCCCCTGGTCAGGGACCGAGGGCGCGAGGCCGGCAGGCGCGGCCACGGGCCTACCGTGGCCAGATGGCCTGCAGCAGCGTGCAGGCAGATCGCACCAGTATGATGGCGTATACGAGTGCGAAGATGGGACCGGCGACGCGGTGCAGTCAGCGTTGAGCTCGAGGCATGGTCTCGTCTCGTAGAGCGGGTATCGCGTGGGCTGGGTCGCTCCGTCCAGGCTGCCTTTGGCACCGGAAGATGAAGCGGGCTTGATGGCTTGAGATGTCAGCTCCCGCCGCTGACGTTAGACGAGGGGTCACTCACAACTTGGTGACGCACCTCGGTGACCGTCACGGTGGAGACAGTTCGATGCAGCGCACCACGAGGCCGCTGGTCACTGGGTCACTAAACGTCACTGCACACTGACAGCCGACAGGCCAGCCACTCGGGGACTCACAAGCGCGGGGCGCGCGGCGGAGAGGCGGAAGGGGAGAGCTGCGGCCGCGTGCGCACCCGGGCGCCGCGCCAGACCAACTTAGCTTCCTAATCCTTGTATTACCTTTGTATTAGTGCATAGCATCAATTAGCAATGTATCTGTGCCTTAGTGTGTTGGTATGGAGAGTGATAAGTATTAAGTACCTATATGTTACGTGATTTGAGTTGCAAGTGTATGTTTCAGGTGTTTCAGCTACAGCTTGGAAACAGCTTGGCAGCTAGGCTTGGAACAAACATGGGAAACTCTCCATTTCCCACCAAACTCAAAGATTTCGGATATGAGTTCAAAGGTAAGGTTGGTTAAGAATTTCATCCCATTATTCCAATATCTCCCTCCCTCAACTGTTTGCACTAATGTAATGCAAAACTCTAGAAATGAACATGTAAATGGAATTTCATTATGCTTGTGATTTTCCCCTGATTTGTCAGTGCTATGCTATTTGTGTAGTTATGTGATGGCGTCATACATGACATCACACATGTGTCTGGAACATCTATTTCTGCTATTGCTAGCATTGATAACAACACATTATTGCTGTTTCAGATGGCAGTCTAAAGGATATAAAAACAGGTGGTGGATTTGAGTTCAATGTCTCAAAGGATGTCCAGTACAACCAAGCCCGGTATGAGGCCCTAGGAGAGGTATGTGGTTGGGTAACACATTATACAATCCTAATTCAACTGTTCATTGTGTTCAAAGATCTGCTTATTTTCTTAAGTGATCATCTCAGCAAAATCCAAGCAGTCGGGTGGCTAAAGGCTATCATTGTTATGTGTTTTATGTAGCATGTTACAGTACGGGAAAATGCCCAACATAAAACAGGGGGTATGACCTGGGTGTCAACTGGTGATGGCATTTGCTGGTTCTTAAATCATAGGTGTGCTTGTTTTGGGTATCGCACTGAACTTGAGTCTGATGGGGATGGAGGGGGGGGGGGGGGTAATTCTGGTCCTGCCTATCTCCGGAGCCAATAATCCAATGGATATGTAGGGGGGGGGGGGGTGGCATGATATCGGGTGACATCCCTCCTCTGTCCATGTGCCACCAGGTGATGACGGAGGAGGTGTATGCCCTGCTGGAGTCGGAGGCCGGTCTGCAGCGTCTCTCTGTCCCAGCCGACGCCTCTGCCGGCGAGCCCTCCACCTTCGTGTTCGCCAGTCCTGGCTACCAGTCAGCCAAGACACTGCTGCTGCTGCTCCACGGCTCGGGAGTGGTGCGCGCCGGACAGTGGGCCCGCAGGTGAGAGCTAGCTTGGCCAACACAGGTCATCTCAGGGCAGACTTGTCAATGATTCATATTTGTCATGAGTCGATTCACAGTGATTCACGGACCATAATGAATGATTCAATCATGATTCAATCACTCAACATTACCATAATGAATGATTCAATCATGATTCAATCACTCAACATTACCATAATGAATGATTCAATCATGATTCCATCACTCAACATTACCATAATGAATGATTCAATCTTGATTCAATCACTCAACATTAAAGGGAAGTGTCGACTCCTTTGTCTAACTACTTTGATTTTGAATGTGCGACTCTAAGATTTTATGAGCGTGATAGGGAAGTCATGCTCTACCTGTGTGCCAATTTTCATGCACATCAGAATATTCTGCTGTTTGACCTTAAACATATGACCTGCTCTAAATCCTTTGATTTTGAATGTGCGACTCTAAGATTTTACCAGAATGATCACTAGGTCGTGATCTATCTGTGTACCAATTTTGAAGCCAATCCAAATAGTCCGCGAATGTATTTCCGAATGTGAATATGAGCCAATTGGACACGCGTGGTGTTTATTTTGATTATAAAATGATATTTATAATATTTATTATAATTGCAAATTCCAAGTTCCAAGGGCATTAATGACTTTACGTTTCACTTTTTTAAGCGAATAGAACATTTATTTTGATTTTGCATTAGGTATTATTTTGTATAAAGCATGATGTGGAATAAAGCGGCGCCGATGCGACAGTGATATTTGGGACATGCGGAGGTCATGCAAATGTTTGTTTATGATTTAGTTTTTGATATGGTATAGCCTAGAAATTAGGAAAAGGTGGGTACCTTTTGATAATTTTTCGTGTGAAAAAGGTGTGCGTGTACTGTGTGGTTTATGAACCAAAGTATGAGTTGGTTACCTTTTCTAAGTATTTAGATACCTACCCCTAACCCTACCAGTTCCAAGGTATTCACCTAGTTAGGGCTGATTGAACAGTGGCTTTGTGCCCACTGGAGTTGGACACAAAGCCTCGCTTTCTTTACGCATAGATGAATTACAGGCTACAGCTCAGGACACAGAGCTCATATAACTGGCCATTAAGTGCCTGGTTTGTTCACAGGGCACAGATGAACGCTGGGCCGCTGGCATATTTTGTGGACAGTTTATGCTGTTCGACCAAAAAATAATGATTCTTTGAGCAATGAATGATTCAATCAGCCTATTTTCTCTGTATGAATGATTAAATCAGTGACTCACAACAGGTTTGCGCATGAAGTGAATCGATTCATGAGTCATTCATTTGAAATAAGAATGATTCAATCAAAAGTAGTCGATTCACATTGAATCATTGACAAGTCTGTCTCAGGGGCATATCACGCAGCATCCGTGAGGTTCGAGGCTCCTTCGTTGTTTTTGAACCATCTAATAGTACTGGGAAACACGCCTAAGCCATTGTTATTAGTACGAGGGGAGGCGGATAGGAAAGGAGCCATGTGAGAGTGCTGCATGTGCATTGTGCATAGTGTGCTATGTGCACAGCACACATCCTCCATTTCCACTCGTTCTGTTTGCACAGGCTCATCATCAACAACGGCCTGAAGGAGGGCACCCAGCTGCCGTACATCCAGCGGGCGCTGTCAGCCGGCCACGGGGTGCTGGTGCTCAACACCAACGACAACCGGCGCGTCACCAGCGAGAGGAAACAGTTCATACGGGTGAGAGGGAAAACGGTGGTCACAAACGGTTCATACGGGGGAGCGGGGAAACGATTTTGTTTTTGAACGATTGAACGAATGTTTGAATTGAATGTTTGAATTTGAATTTGAATTTGAATTAATTGAACGATAATTGAATCGTTCACAAACAGCTCATATGGGTAAGGAGCAGACAGACAGTGAGTAAGTCAACCTTTTAGAACGATTCAATCATGATTCATTTTGGAATCTGAATTATTCAATCACCGTTCGATTCACGGAGAATATTTAGAGAATTGATTCTTTCCAATGCAAAGAATCGAAACAAATATTTTAATCGATTCACGTTTGATTCAACATTTAAATATATATGGTGAATTGATTTCAAATCAATACAAATGGAACCATACATATATATGATCATTAACACATTGTTACAGCAATATACTATTTCAGTAGAAATGAATGTAGCCACTGGGACTGCATGTATTTGCACAATTTACCATTGTACTTGAATCGTTAAGAATCGTTAAATCTTTTGATTCAATCAGCCTTGATTTGATGCGGGGTTTGCTTCAATCACGATTCATGAATCAAAAGATCTGGTGGTGATTCATTTTTTTGTATTCAAGCAATTTGGATTGAACGATTCAAATCGATTCAATCATTGTCGCATCAATAACCAGTCTGGTAAGAATTGAATTCAGAATCAATAACCAGTCTGGTAAGGATTGAACTCAGCGCTGACAAACAGTGCATGCATGTGAATGGTCACAAACAGTAATTTATATGGTGAAATAAAACGACGTTCACGACCTGGTCCTAAGCGAACGAGAGAGGCGGGATCACTGCTGACGCTGATGGGCTAGCATCGAATGGTGGAGTGCGATCACTTGACAAGGTGGTGCTACTGCTGCCCAAACTGGATCACTGCTGACGCTGATGGGCTAGCATCGAATGGTGGAGTGCGATCACTGACACGGTGGTGCTACTGCTGCCAGGCAGTGTACAGCTTCTCACGTGGGGTTTGGATGGCAGTAGGCGGAAACAGCTCGGAACGCAGGTGTTTTCTGTAGTCACGGGAGGAGAAAGGGATTAAGCAAACTCACCTTGTCTTCATTAAGCAAACGCAGCTTGTCTTCATGTTGTGTTCTCAGATTGTCCTAATCGCCGGTGTCCAACGGCTTCCGGGTCTGAACAGCCACTGCCTTGTTAAACCTTTCTCATTTTGATATACGTGTTTCTACGGTCAGTGTGTACAGATCGACACGTTTGAAGGTGTGTACCCGAATGCTTGCACGTTGTTGTGCGACTGACGGCGTCTGTAACCCTCCCCGCAGGACAGCGGCAACCCAGCGCAGCACATGCTGACCGTGTGGGACACGTACGTAAGGCCGGCGGCCGCTGAAGATGTCGTTATTGTCGCGCACAGCTACGGCGGTGTCGTTACGGTTAATTTGGTAAGCAGGGGAGCGCGGCGCGGTGTTCAGAGGGAGCTGGTCTACCTAGCGGTGTTCAGGGGGAGCTGGTCTACCTAGCGGTGTTCAGAGGGAGCTGGTCTACCTAGCGGTGTTCAGAGGGAGCTGGTCTACCTAGCGGTGTTCAGAGGGAGATCTACCTAGCGGTGTTCAGAGGGAGCTGGTCTACCTAGCGGTGTTCAGGGGGAGCTGGTCTACCTATCGGTGTTCAGAGGGAGCTGGTCTACCTAGCGGTGTTCAGAGGGAGCTGGTCTACCTAGCGGTGTTCAGAGGGAGCTGGTCTACCTAGCGGTGTTCAGAGGGAGCTGGTCTACCTAGCGGTGTTCAGAGGGAGCTGGTCTACCTAGCGGTGTTCAGAGGGAGCTGGTCTACCTAGCGGTGTTCAGAGGGAGCTGGTCTACCTAGCGGTGTTCAGAGGGAGCTGGTCTACCTAGCGGTGTTCAGAGGGAGCTGGTCTACCTAGCGGTGTTCAGAGGGAGCTGGTCTACCTAGCGGTGTTCAGAGGGAGCTGGTCTACCTAGCGGTGTTCAGGGGGAGCTGGTCTACCTAGCGGTGTTCAGAGGGAGCTGGTCTACCTAGCGGTGTTCAGAGGTAGCTGGTCTACCTAGCGGTGTTCAGAGGGAGCTGGTCTACCTAGCGGTGTTCAGAGGGAGCTGGTCTACCTAGCGGTGTTCAGAGGGAGCTGGTCTACCTAGCGGTGTTCAGAGGGAGCTGGTCTACCTAGCGGTGTTCAGGGGGAGCTGGTGTACCTAGCGGTGCTCAGAGGGAGCTGGTCTACCCAGCGGTGTTCAGAGGGAGCTGGTCTACCTAGCGGTGTTCAGGGGGAGCTGGTCTACCTAGCGGTGTTCAGAGGGAGCTGGTCTACCTAGCGGTGTTCAGCGGGAGGTCTACCTAGCGGTGTTCAGGGGGAGATGGTCTACCTAGCGGTGTTCAGGGGGAGCTGGTCTACCTAGCGGTGTTCAGAGGGAGCTGGTGTACCTAGCGGTGTTCAGAGGGAGCTGGTCTACCTAGCGGTGTTCAGAGGGAGCTGGTCTACCTAGCGGTGTTCAGAGGGAGCTGGTCTACCTAGCGGTGTTCAGGGGGAGCTGGTCTACCTAGCGGTGTTCAGAGGGAGCTGGTCTACCTAGCGGTGTTCAGAGGGAGCTGGTCTACCTAGCGGTGTTCAGAGGGAGCTGGTCTACCTAGCGGTGTTCAGAGGGAGCTGGTCTACCTTGCGGTGTTCAGAGGGAGCTGGTGTACCTAGCGGTGTTCAGAGGGAGCTGGTCTACCTAGCGGTGTGCAGGGGGAGCTGGTGTACCTAGCGGTGTTCAGAGGGAGCTGGTCTACCTAGCGGTGTTCAGAGGGAGCTGGTCTACCTAGCGGTGTTCAGAGGGAGCTGGTCTACCTAGCGGTGTTCAGAGGGAGCTGGTCTACCTAGCGGTGTTCAGAGGGAGCTGGTCTACCTAGCGGTGTTCAGAGGGAGCTGGTCTACCTAGCGGTGTTCAGAGGGAGCTGGTCTACCTAGCGGTGTTCAGAGGGAGCTGGTCTACCTAGCGGTGTTCAGAGGGAGCTGGTCTACCTAGCGGTGTTCAGAGGGAGCTGGTCTACCTAGCGGTGTTCAGAGGGAGCTGGTCTACCTAGCGGTGTTCAGAGGGAGCTGGTCTACCTAGCGGTGTTCAGAGGGAGCTGGTCTACCTAGCGGTGTTCATAGGGAGCTGGTCTACCTAGCGGTGTTCAGAGGGAGCTGGTCTACCTAGCGGTGTTCAGAGGGAGCTGGTCTACCTAGCGGTGTTCAGAGGGAGCTGGTTTACCTAGCGGTGTTCAGAGGGAGCTGGTCTACCTAGCGGTGTTCAGAGGGAGCTGGTCTACCTAGCGGTGTTCAGAGGGAGCTGGTCTACCTAGCGGTGTTCAGAGGGAGCTGGTCTACCTAGCGGTGTTAAGAGGGAGGTCTACCTAGCGGTGTTAAGAGGGAGGTCTACCTAGCTGTGTTAAGAGGGAGGTCTACCTAGCGGTGTTCAGAGGGAGCTGGTCTACCTAGCGGTGTTCAGAGGGAGCTGGTTTACCTAGCGGTGTTCAGAGGGAGCTGGTCTACCTAGCGGTGTTCAGCGGGAGCTGGTCTACCTAGCGGTGTTCAGAGGGAGCTGGTCTACCTAGCGGTGTTCAGAGGGAGCTGGTCTACCTAGACATAGACATAGACATATACATATATTATTGAAACCATCCACAATAAACTTGTGGCTCTTACGGCCTCTCGTCAAAAAGATAAAACATACGAGGAGGGTGGTCCAAAACATGCTCACAAACACACACACGCACACATTCCATACATGCCTGTCGTATAAGATATAAGAAGACAAGCTCAACGCCGGCAGAACAGGTTCTCAGCCCAGGTCCCGGCACAGGTGGCCCCTGAGGTGTCTGCTGAACACGGGTACCGGGAGCCGTGTCAAGTCCGGTGGTAGCTGGTTGTACTGCTGCGGCGCACGGCTAAGGAAGCGCCGGCGGCCCATCTCCGTTCGGGACCTGGGCACATACAGGCTACCGTCCTGCCTAGTGTGACGGTCACGGGTGTCCGACACCCGTGGTCTACCTAGCGGTGTTCAGAGGGAGCTGGTCTACCTAGCGGTGTTCAGAGGGAGCTGGTCTATCTAGCGGTGTTCAGAGGGAGCTGGTCTACCTAGCGGTGTTCAGAGGGAGCTGGTCTACCTAGCGGTGTTCAGCGGGAGCTGGTCTACCTAGCGGTGTTCAGAGGGAGCTGGTCTACCTAGCGGTGTTCAGTGGGAGCTGGTCTACCTAGCGGTGCTCAGAGGGAGCTGGTCTACCTAGCGGTGTTCAGGGGGAGCTGGTCTACCTAGCGGTGTTCAGAGGGAGCTGGTCTACCTAGCGGTATTCAGAGGGAGCTGGTCTACCTAGCGGTGTTCAGAGGGAGCTGGTCTACCTAGCGGTGTTCAGAGGGAGCTGGTCTACCTAGCGGTGCTCAGAGGGAGCTGGTCTACCTAGCGGTGTTCAGAGGGAGCTGGTCTACCTAGCGGTGTTCAGAGGGAGGTCTACCTAGCGGTGTTCAGAGGGAGCTGGTCTACCTAGCGGTGTTCAGAGGGAGCTGGTCTACCTAGCGGTGTTCAGAGGGAGCTGGTCTACCTAGCGGTGTTCAGAGGGAGCTGGTCTACCTTGCGGTGTTCAGAGGGAGCTGGTCTACCTAGCGGTGTTCAGAGGGAGCTGGTGTACCTAGCGGTGTTCAGAGGGAGCTGGTCTACCTAGCGGTGTTCAGAGGGAGCTGGTCTACCTAGCGGTGCTCAGAGGGAGCTGGTCTACCTAGCGGTGTTCAGGGGGAGCTGGTCTACCTAGCGGTGTTCAGAGGGAGCTGGTCTACCTAGCGGTGTTCAGAGGGAGCTGGTCTACCTAGCGGTGTTCAGAGGGAGCTGGTCTACCTTGCGGTGTTCAGAGGGAGCTGGTCTACCTAGCGGTGTTCAGAGGGAGCTGGTGTACCTAGCGGTGTTCAGAGGGAGCTGGTCTACCTAGCGGTGTTCAGAGGGAGCTGGTCTACCTAGCGGTGATCAGAGGGAGCTGGTCTACCTAGCGGTGTTCAGAGGGAGCTGGTCTACCTAGCGGTGTTCAGAGGGAGCTGGTCTACCTAGCGGTGTTCAGAGGGAGCTGGTCTACCTAGCGGTGTTCAGAGGGAGCTGGTCTACCTAGCGGTGTTCAGAGGGAGCTGGTCTACCTAGCGGGGTTCAGAAGTAGCTGGTCTACCTAGCGGTGTTCAGAGGGAGCTGATCTACCTAGCGGTGTTCAGAGGGAGCTGGTCTACCTAGCGGTGTTCAGGGGGAGCTGGTCTACCTAGCGGTGTTCAGAGGGAGCTGGTCTACCTAGCGGTGTTCAGAGGGAGCTGGTCTACCTAGCGGTGTTCAGAGGGAGCTGGTCTACCTAGCGGGGTTCAGAAGTAGCTGGTCTACCTAGCGGTGTTCAGTGGGAGCTGGTCTACCTAGCGGTGTTCAGAGGGAGCTGGTCTACCTAGCGGTGTTCAGAGGGAGCTGGTCTACCTAGCGGTGTTCAGAGGGAGCTGGTCTACCTAGCGGTGTTCAGAGGGAGCTGGTCTACCTAGCGGTGTTCAGAGGGAGCTGGTCTACCTAGCGGTGTTCAGAGGGAGCTGGTCTACCTAGCGGTGATCAGAGGGAGCTGGTCTACCTAGCGGTGTTGCGTCACAGAGCCCAACTTCACCCCTCATTTGCCGGGAAGACTTTGTGGTATCAAACTACGCGCATTCTTTGGTCGAAAGTTATGTATTTTTATGTAGCTTTTGTAGCTATTTTTATATGCTTTTTGAAAGTAAGATGCTGTCCTACCTACTTAGGCCAACTGACCTGGCCAGACCTGGCCAGACCTGGCCAGACCTGGCCAGACCTGACCAGACCCCTGACCAGACTTGACCTGACCTGACCAGACCAGACCAGACCAGACCAGACCAGACCAGACCAGACCAGACCAGACCAGACCAGACCAGACCAGACCAGACCAGACCAGCCCAGACCAGACCAGACCAGACCAGACCAGACCTGACCTGACCTGACCTGACCTGACCTGACCTGACCTGACCTGACCAGACCAGACCAGACCAGACCTGACCAGACCTGACCAGACCTGACCAGACCTGACCAGACCTGACCAGACCTGACCAGACCTGACCAGAACTGACCAGACCTGACCAGACCTGACCAGACCTGACCAGACCTGACCAGACCTGACCAGACCTGACCAGACCTGACCAGACCTGACCAGACCTGACCAGACCTGACCAGACCTGACCAGACCTGACCAGACCTGACCAGACCTGACCAGACCTGACCAGACCTGACCAGACCTGACCAGACCTGACCAGACCTGACCAGACCTGACCAGACCTGACCTGACCAGACCTGACCAGACCTGACCAGACCTGACCAGACCTGACCAGACCTGACCAGACCTGACCAGACCTGACCAGACCTGACCAGACCTGACCAGACCTGACCAGACCTGACCTGACCAGACCTGACCAGACCTGACCAGACCTGACTTGACCTGACCTGACCTGACCTGACCTGACCTGACCTGACCTGACCTGGCCAGGCCAGGCCAGGCCAGGCCAGGCCAGGCCAGGCCAGGCCAGGCCAGGCCAGGCCAGGCCAGGCCAGGCCAGGCCAGACCAGACCAGACCAGACCAGACCAGACCAGACCAGACCAGACCAGACCAGACCAGACCAGACCTGACCAGACCTGACCAGCCCTGACCAGACCTGACCAGACCTGACCAGACCTGACCAGACCTGACCAGACCTGACCAGACCTGACCAGACCTGACCAGACCTGACCAGACCTGACCAGACCTGACCAGACCTGACCAGACCTGACCAGACCTGACCAGACCAGACCTGACCTGACGTGACCTGACCTGACCTGACCTGACCTGACCAGACCTGACCTGACGAGACCTGACCTGACCAGGCCTGACCAGACCTCACCAGACCTCACCAGACCTCACCAGACCTCACCAGACCTCACCAGACCACACCAGACCTCACCAGACCTCACCAGACCTCACCAGACCTCACCAGACCTCACCAGACCTCACCAGACCTCACCAGACCTCACCAGACCTCACCAGACCTCACCAGACCTCACCAGACCTCACCAGACCTCACCAGACCTCACCAGACCTCACCAGACCTCACCAGACCTCACCAGACCTCACCAGACCTCACCAGACCTCACCAGACCTCACCAGACCTCACCAGACCTCACCAGACCTCACCAGACCTCACCAGACCTCACCAGACCTCACCAGACCTCACCAGACCTCACCAGACCTCACCAGACCTCACCAGACCTGACCGGACCAGACCGGACCAGACCGGACCAGACCGGACCTGACCGGACCTGACCGGACCTGACCGGACCTGACCGGACCTGACCGGACCTGACCGGACCTGACCGGACCTGACCGGACTTGACCAGACCTGACCTGACCGGACCTGACCTGACCGGACCTGACCGGACCTGACCGGACCAGACCGGACCAGACCGGACCAGACCTGACCAGACCTGACCAGACCTGACCTGACCTGATCTGACCTGACCTGACCTGATCTGACCTGATCTGATCTGACCTGATCTGACCTGACCAGACCTGACCTGACCTTTGTTCCTCAGGCGGTGCAGCGCTGGGAGGAGGTGCGGAAGCGGGTGGCGGCCGTTGCCCTGACCGACTCGGTACACAGCATTTCAGCCAGCCGGTCCAGCCCGGAGGTGCGGGATTGGCTGGCAGAGGTAAGTCGCCGCACGGTACCCGGACCTGCGAGGGTGTGTCGAGTCAGGGCACCACACCGACCTCCTGACACTCAGCTGCTCCACTGCTCATTTATACAGGCATACGCCCAGCAGACTTGGATTTGTGGATCTGTTGAATGGCTATGCGAGAGCCCTGTGCGATGGCGCTGTGTATTGTGATTCTGGTTTAAGCGGACTGTCGTGCAGGCTGAAGTGTTCTGTTGTGGTTCCGTGTTCTGTTGTGGTTCCATGTTCTGTTGTGGTTTCGTGTTCTGTTGTGGTTCCGTGGTTATTCAGCTGGTCGATCCTGCCGAACTCAGTACCCGTCATCGTTCTGGCCACCGACGGCTCTGTCGTCACCAGCGAGCACAGATCAGCACCTGCCGCCGAGCGTGTAACCGGCGCCTCTCCAACATGAGAGCTGAGCTGGAGGCTGTCACAAGAGGCCTAGACAGTCTGGCCAGCTGCGTACTGGCCCAGAGCTCTCGGCGGGCGTCGTCTGCGCCGACTCGTAGTCCCTCCTCCGCAGGCTGGAGTCTGGAGTGTCTCCGCCCGAGTGGCACGACTTGCCATTGCAGATGGTCTGGGTTTACTGCCCCGGGCACGCACTGGAGTCCAGCTGAACGAGTGGGCAGATCGACTGGCCGGTAATGCTCCCATCACAGACCACATAGGACGAACTGGGAGCTCGGCACATCTCTCTCTCTCTCTGATCATACCTACTCCAGCTCGGCACATCTCTCTCTGATCATACCTAATGCACAGCTGAGAAGGGATTGCGGGGTCGAGTCGATGGGGCAGTGCGGGAGCAAAGCATCCAGCATGGTTGAGCTGCCAAATGAACGGCTTGCGGTTGGGCTGCTCATGTCATGTGCCAGCCGGACTTGTAGACGATTCACGGTGAGTCGACTAACGATTCAATAATCATACCATTTGACGAAGAATCACAGGTGAATCGATTCATTTTACGCAAAACATCAATGTTAATCATGAGTTGAATCATTAGCGCTGCGTATAATCACCAAATGAATCAATTCAAACTGATTGTATGAGGAAAAAAATATGAGTTTCATATTGTACGAAGTAGGTACTAGGCAGGCACTGTTGGTAGTTCATGAAACCCTGCCAGCAGAGCATTCATGATGCATGATTTAGGCTATCATGCCTATTACCTGCTTATCTACCGAAATCATAATTACCCGAGAGAAGCCTGCAGAGCATAACATTGAACACAATGGAATGGTAAGGTCAGACAACAACTAAGACATCTCAACCCATCTTAGGTAAAACTTGTCGGAATTGGAAATAGCATCTGTAACCTAACTAGCTATCTTTTGGCAGATGTTGAAGCCATTGCAAGGTCTTTGCCAATTGCTATTGATATTTAGCATGGGTAAATTTCAACGTAAATTGTGTAAGGTACCTAACTTACGAGTGCACTATCTGTCTATAATTGCACGTGGACCATGAATCAGAATCAGAGTTGAATAATTGCGCTGAGCCGTGAATCACTGGTGAATCAATTCACTTTACGCCGAATGGTAATTTGAATCAGAATCGAATCATTGAGGTTTCACGGGAATCACTGATGAAACGATTCATTAAAAAACATAATCGTTTACAAGTCTGCTACCAGCTGGCTGCTGGCACTATCTGCAGATATCGCTATACGGGCACTATCACCAGGGTGCTGCGGATGGAGGGAGCGGAGGCTGCTTGGGGGATGGAGGGATGGAGGGAGCGGAGGCTGCTTGGGGGTCGTCTCTTCAGCCTCCGTCGGCCTGCGATGCTACTGCACGACCAGTGAGACCAATCAGCAAGTTGAACAGTTCAACTCCAGATTGCAAGCGACTGTGGGCCATCTTTGGCGGCGGCGCGGGTCAGCGGCGATCCGGTGCCAGTTCAGATAGCGGTGTCAGCTGGTGGCGCGTTCCCGCCCCCCCCCCCCCCGGCCCGGGTCAGCCGATCCGGCCCCAGTTCAGATAGCGGTGTCAGCTGCTGGTGGCGCGTCCCTGCCGGTCCGCCGGCCCCTGCTACAACTGACATGCCCCTCGCCTCTCCTCACCTCTCGTGACATTGACACAATGTTGTGCCAGCTGAAGATACGGACGGCAAATAGAGTGTTCACTGCCGGCTGCCGCTGTAGCAGCTGTCTGACACTCGGCAGCGGACAGCCTGTGTGATCTGCCGGCCGGACGCACGACCCCCCACGTGACATCCCTCGCTTGATCGCTCATGGCAATCAGTTAACCTCGGCGGCAGAGAGCCACCTGCTCTCAACACTCACGATTTAATCAGATATAAACCACCTGCGTTCGCCGTAAATAAGTAACGGGTACAAGTTGCGGTTTTATTTGGACTAATTTGTGGTGTTGTTCAGGGTGGCATGTCACCACAAATTGAGGGCTTTATTACAAAGCGTGATAGTGAAGTGAGAAAGCCTCCAACTTTGCTGGTAGACCGGCAGTAATATTGTTCTGGATAAACGTGTCATGGCAGCCATGGGAGTAATGCCGATAGACTATAAAATAGGGAGGAGTAATACATCAATTTTACGATATCAAAACATTGCATTGTGGAACTATTATGAAAGTTTAAATGATTTTCCTTTGCGAATCGACTTCATTTGACTTTGGTTACTGTTCAGCCATTAGCTGATGATTGTATCGCGCGGCAGCTACTGGTCGTGATAGCCGTTAAAGCGTTCCTGTACACATCAGTGATATAGCCAGCGGAGCCAGCGGAGCCAGTGATATAGCCAGCGGAGTCTGCTGCAGGTGGCATGCCGAGGCGTCTTGGTCTGATCTGCCCTCTGGCCTCGTGACCAGGGCAGGACATGTCGACTCGCTGCCGGTCTGATCTGCTCCCTGGTCTCGTGACCAGGGCAGGACGTGTCGACTCGCTGCCGGTCTGATCTGCCCTCTGGTCTCGTGACCAGGGCAGGACGTGTCGACTCGCTGCCGGTCTGATCTGCTCCCTGGCCTCGTGACCAGGGCAGGACGCGCCGACTCGCTGCCGGTCTGACCTGCTCCCTGGCCTCGTGACTAGGGCAGGACATGTCGACTCGCTGCCGGTCTGATCTGCTCCCTGGCCTCGTGACCAGGGCAGGACGCGCCGACTCGCTGCCGGTCTGACCTGCTCCCTGGCCTCGTGACCAGGGCAGGACGTGTCGACTCGCTGCCGGTCTGATCTGCTCCCTGGCCTCGTGACCAGGGCAGGACATGTCGACTCGCTGCCGGTCTGATCTGCTCCCTGGCCTCGTGACCAGGGCAGGACGTGTCGACTCGCTGCCGGTCTGACCTGCTCCCTGGCCTCGTGACCAGGGCAGGACGTGTCGACTCGCTGCCGGTCTGATCTGCTCCCTGGCCTCGTGACCAGGGCAGGACGTGTCGACTCGCTGCCGGTCTGATCTGCTCCCTGGCCTCGTGACCAGGGCAGGACGTGTCGACTCGCTGCCGGTCTGATCTGCTCCCTGGCCTCGTGACCAGGGCAGGCCATGTCGACTCGCTGCCGGTCTGATCTGCCCTCTGGTCTCGTGACCAGGGCAGGACGTGTCGACTCGCTGCCGGTCTGATCTGCTCTCTGGTCTCGTGACCAGGGCAGGACATGTCGACTCGCTGCCGGTCTGACCTGCTCCCTGGCCTCGTGACCAGGGCAGGACGTGTCGACTCGCTGCCGGTCTGATCTGCTCCCTGGCCTCGTGACCAGGGCAGGACGTGTCGACTCGCTGCCGGTCTGACCTGCTCCCTGGCCTCGTGACCAGGGCAGGACGTGTCGACTCGCTGCCGGTCTGATCTGCTCCCTGGCCTCGTGACCAGGGCAGGATGCGCCGACTCGCTGCCGGTCTGACCTGCTCCCTGGCCTCGTGACCAGGGCAGGACGTGTCGACTCGCTGCCGGTCTGATCTGCTCCCTGGCCTCGTGACCAGGGCAGGATGCGCCGACTCGCTGCCGGTCTGATCTGCCCTCTGGCCTCGTGACCAGGGCAGGACGTGTCGACTCGCTGCCGGTCTGATCTGCTCCCTGCCTCGTGACCAGGGCAGGACGTGTCGACTCGCTGCCGGTCTGATCTGCCCTCTGGCCTCGTGACCAGGGCAGGGCGTGCCGACTCGCTGCCGGTCTGATCTGCTCCCTGGCCTCGTGACCAGGGCAGGACGCGTCCCTCGCTGAGCTCTCTGGTCTCGTGACCAGGGCAGGACGTGTCAACTCGCTGCCGGTCTGACCTGCTCCCTGGCCTCGTGACCAGGGCAGGACATGTCGACTCGCTGCCGGTCTGATCTGCTCCCTGGTCTCGTGACCAGGGCAGGACGCGTCGACTCCCTGCCGGTCTGACCTGCTCCCTGGCCTCGTGACCAGGGCAGGACGTGTCGACTCGCTGCCGGTCTGATCTGCCCTCTGGTCTCGTGACCAGGGCAGGACGCGCCGACTCGCTGCCGGTCTGATCTGCTCCCTGGCCTCGTGACCAGGGCAGGACGTGTCGACTCGCTGCCGGTCTGACCTGCTCCCTGGCCTCGTGACCAGGGCAGGACGCGTCGACTCCCTGCCGGTCTGACCTGCTCCCTGGCCTCGTGACCAGGGCAGGACGTGTCGACTCGCTGCCGGTCTGATCTGCTCCCTGGCCTCGTGACCAGGGCAGGACATGTCGACTCGCTGCCGGTCTGATCTGCTCCCTGGTCTCGTGACCAGGGCAGGACGCGTCGACTCCCTGCCGGTCTGACCTGCTCCCTGGCCTCGTGACCAGGGCAGGACGTGTCGACTCGCTGCCGGTCTGACCTGCTCCCTGGCCTCGTGACCAGGGCAGGACGCGTCGACTCCCTGCCGGTCTGACCTGCTCCCTGGCCTCGTGACCAGGGCAGGACGTGTCGACTCGCTGCCGGTCTGATCTGCTCCCTGGCCTCGTGACCAGGGCAGGACATGTCGACTCGCTGCCGGTCTGATCTGCCCTCTGGTCTCGTGACCAGGGCAGGACGTGTCGACTCGCTGCCGGTCTGATCTGCTCCCTGGTCTCGTGACCAGGGCAGGACGTGTCGACTCGCTGCCGGTCTGATCTGCTCTCTGGCCTCGTGACCAGGGCAGGACGCGCCGACTCGCTGCCGGTCTGATCTGCTCCCTGGCCTCGTGACCAGGGCAGGACGCGCCGACTCGCTGCCGGTCTGATCTGCCCTCTGGCCTCGTGACCAGGGCAGGACGCGCCGACTCGCTGCCGGTCTGATCTGCCCTCTGGCCTCGTGACCAGGGCAGGACGCGCCGACTCGCTGAGCTCTCTGGCCTCGTGACCAGGGCAGGACGCGTCGACTCGCGGCCGGTCTGATCTGCTCCCTGGCCTCGTGACCAGGGCAGGACGCGCCGACTCGCTGCCGGTCTGATCTGCCCTCTGGTTTCGTGACCAGGGCAGGACGCGCCGACTCGCTGAGCTCTCTGGCCTCGTGACCAGGGCAGGACGCGCCGACTCGCTGAGCTCTCTGGCCTCGTGACCAGGGCAGGACGCGTCGACTCGCTGCCGGTCTGATCTGCTCCCTGGCCTCGTGACCAGGGCAGGACGTGTCGACTCGCTTCCGGTCTGACCTGCTCCCTGGCCTCGTGACCAGGGCAGGACGCGTCGACTCCCTGCCGGTCTGACCTGCTCCCTGGCCTCGTGACCAGGGCAGGACGTGTCGACTCGCTGCCGGTCTGATCTGCTCCCTGGCCTCGTGACCAGGGCAGGACGTGTCGACTCGCTGCCGGTCTGACCTGCTCTCTGGTCTCGTGACCAGGGCAGGACGTGTCGACTCGCTGCCGGTCTGATCTGCTCCCTGGCCTCGTGACCAGGGCAGGACGTGTCGACTCGCTGCCGGTCTGATCTGCTCTCTGGTCTCGTGACCAGGGCAGGACGTGTCGACTCGCTGCCGGTCTGACCTGCTCTCTGGTCTCGTGACCAGGGCAGGACGTGTCGACTCGCTGCCGGTCTGATCTGCTCCCTGGCCTCGTGACCAGGGCAGGACGTGTCGACTCGCTGCCGGTCTGATCTGCTCTCTGGTCTCGTGACCAGGGCAGGACGTGTCGACTCGCTGCCGGTCTGATCTGCTCTCTGGTCTCGTGACCAGGGCAGGACGTGTCGACTCGCTGCCGGTCTGATCTGCTCCCTGGCCTCGTGACCAGGGCAGGACGTGTCGACTCGCTGCCGATCTGATCTGCTCTCTGGTCTCGTGACCAGGGCAGGACGTGTCGACTCACTGCCGGTCTGATCTGCCCTCTGGTCTCGTGACCAGGGCAGGACGCGCCGACTCGCTGTCGGTCTGATCTTCTTCCTGGCCTCGTGACCAGGGCAGGACGTGTCGACTCGCTGCCGGTCTGATCTGCTCCCTGGCCTCGTGACCAGGGCAGGACGTGTCGACTCGCTGCCGGTCTGACCTGCTCTCTGGTCTCGTGACCAGGGCAGGACGTGTCGACTCGCTGCCGGTCTGATCTGCTCTCTGGCCTCGTGACCAGGGCAGGACATGTCGACTCGCTGCCGGTCTGATCTGCTCCCTGGCCTCGTGACCAGGGCAGGACGTGTCGACTCGCTGCCGGTCTGATCTGCTCTCTGGTCTCGTGACCAGGGCAGGACGTGTCGACTCGCTGAGCTCTCTGGCCTCGTGACCAGGGCAGGACGTGTCGACTCGCTGAGCTCTCTGGCCTCGTGACCAGGGCAGGACATGTCGACTCGCTGAGCTCTCTGGCCTCGTGACCAGGGCAGGACGTGACGACTCGCTGCCGGTCTGATCTGCTCCCTGGTCTCGTGACCAGGGCAGGACGTGTCGACTCGCTGAGCTCTCTACTTGTCATCACGGAGACGGTCGGCTGTGTGTAAAGGTGGCGCCACTATCGCGGCCGGCCGCCGTTCCCGGTGTGGGGCGATTGGACCGTCCCCAGGGAACTCAGAGCTCTCCCTCTGTCTCAAGAGGCTCAGCCCGCTGAAAGTGGTCAGCTTGTGGCAGAACCACTCGGGATATACAATGACGCTCTGGAGTATCATGCTAAGTAGAACTTTCGGTGTTAATTCCGTATAGTGTCTGGAATCCAAGATAATACGAGGCCTCATAGGATCGTCCACATGGATCCCAGACAGGGGCGGATCCTCCAGGGGAGGGGGGCAAAGGGCCCCCAAAGGTCCTGAAACCGTGATTTGCCCCCCCCCCCAAAAAAAACGGCCGGACGTATATTGGTGGATGACTGACGTCCCGCTCTCCCCCCCCCCCCTCTGCTCCTCAGCAACTTCCCGCTGACGGCTGACGGCCCGCTACCCCCCCCCCCCCTCCCCGCTCAAAAACTTTTCGTGGAAATACGCCACTGGATTTGGCCCCCTAAACCCACGCTTGGTTTTGTCTGGATTGGATCTGCCCAGGATCCCAGGCTCCCTTCCTTAACTTCTTCTATCCATCACAGATCCATCACACCCAGTAGATCAGTGGGTATCTTCCGAACGCATAGCTTAGGAAGATATTTTAATATTTGTATCGATGGATCTGATCTTATCTTAACTCTTGTTATTGCATCACGAGATGTCAACATCTCGGTTATCATCTCAGAATTCTCTCAGATCCTAGATACTGAGAGATCCATTTTGGAGCTTTATCACGTAATCCGATCGGTTGCTTGTGTTTTATGACGTACGACCGCTGCGCGCCAGGCCTGTGCAGTGTGATGTGATGTTTTTGACTAAGCTTTTTAGAGGTCTCATCTCATCATCTTACTTGCTTAAATGTTTTAGTGTTCATGTCCCATCCATGAACACCAGGGTTGCGGCGTTCACCCTGTTCGACGTCCCCCGCGGCCGTGTAGACACCGTGCAATCCAGCCTATTTGTGCGGGGACCCCGCTCGGTGAATGTCTTTGTCGCTTCGAGTCCTCTGAGTGATGTTTTTAACGATGCAATAGGAAGGCTTAAGAAGGACATAGTGGGGTGTACGTCGACGTTGGGAACTTTTATTTAGACTCCGACTCGATTGATATGTGATTTTGTTTCTTTTATGAATGCTGTACACTTCATTATATTATATGATGGACTTCACCTGTAATTGGGTTCGTACCTGTTGGTGATTAATACATCATACAATCACAATCAATCCGGTCGGATCCGAGATCCACGTTGCTAAGTTTCATCGGGAGGGAGGTCTACTGGAATCCCAGAAACACTTTGCTTTGTCGTGAGATCTGGTTGGGCTCTCGATCCGTCGGTGTATTTTGCTTAGAGATATCGTGGATCCCTGACCCGGTTCTGGAATCCCTGCTGATCTGTGGTGACTGGTTATTGTTTCATTGGCTGTCTGGCTGATGGTGCGGGTGGTTTTAGTATGTGGCCGCCTCCTCGCCGTCCGCCGACCGTCTGGCCGTCTGGCCGATATTACAGCTCCCAGAGTCGAGTCACCGGTCGGCCAATATTACACAGCTCCTGCTGTGCTGCTGCTGTTCCGCTGCTCTCTCTCTCTCTCTCCTCGCCGTCCGCCGTCCGCCGTCCGCCGTCCGCCGTCCGCCGTCCGCCGTCCGCCGTCCGCCGGCCGTCTGGCCGATATTACAGCTCCCAGAGTCGAGTCACCGGTCGGCCAATATTACACTGCTCCTGCTGTGCTGCTGCTGCTCCGCTGCTCTCCACTCTGACTGACGAGTCGCTGTTCACGTGAAGTGCTCTTTCCGATTCAGTTGGCTGGAGGGGTGCTTAGGGATCTCTCGACGGCGCTCGACTCGCGACCTCGGCCGCTGCGCAGGCGAGGTAATCCTCATTTAGTCTCGAGTGACTGAATTGGGCGCAGTTTGATTCCAACTCCGCAGTCTGAACAGATTGGCGTTGATAGGAACATTGCTGGAGGTTATTAAATCATCGGTTTTAGCCTGGGTATCTATTGTTGTTTTTAGATTAGGTTCACGTTGACGTATTACAAAAATGTGATTTTTAAAGGCACCAAGTGATATCTGTGACCAGTGAGCATCAGATGCAGAATAGGCCCATACATGAGAGTCTTCACGTTAGCTCGTGTTTTCGAGCGGAAAATCAAGCTGCTCCAGGCCAACCCAATGCATGTGCCGCTTCTGTCATGGTATGGGCTCCAGTGAAGCGGAGATCGTTGTTATAGGGAGGATGGGGACAAAGGGAAAGGGTGGCTGTGCCATGTGCTCGGCAGCTTCGGTTGCGGCGGCCGCCTGAAGTCTCAAACAGAGGTGGTTTGTGTGTCGACGTACATGTCGTCACCGTGTATCGGCTGCTGATCTCCGGGTCGTCACCGTGTATCGGCTGCTGATCTCCGGGTCGTCACCGTGTATCGGCTGCTGATCTCCGGGTCGTCACCGTGTATCGGCTGCTGATCTCCGGGTCGTCACCGTGTATCGGCTGCTGATCTCCGGGTCGTCACCGTGTATCGGCTGCTGATCTCCGGGTCGTCACCGTGTATTGGCTGCTGATCTCCGGGTGGTCACCGTATATCGGCTGCTGATCTCCGGGGCCTCCGGACCTCACGCAGGGTTCGGGCCGCTGCAGTGGTCACCCAGGAGGGTACGAGGCCGCTACAGTGGTCACCCAGGAGGGTACGGAGCCGCAGCAGTGGTCACCCAGGAGGGTCCGGGCCGCTGCAGTGGTCACCCAGGAGGGTACGAGGCCGCTGCAGTGGTTACCCAGGAGGGTACGGAGCCGCAGCAGTGGTCACCCAGGAGGGTCCGGGCCGCTGCAGTGGTCACCCAGGAGGGTCCGGGGCGCTGCAGTGGTCACCCAGGAGGGTACGGGCCGCTGCCGTGGTCACCCAGGAGGGTCCGGGGCGCTGCAGTGGTCACCCAGGAGGGCCCGGGGCGCTGCAGTGGTCACCCAGGAGGGTCCGGGCCGCTGCGCTGTTACCACCTGTCACCAGCGCCACTGTCCAGATCTCATCACGCGCCGTACACACACAGCTCAGTGGGCCACCTGTCTGTCTCGGCCGGTGACGGCACCGGCGGCCGCCCTGCCGTGTGTGTGGGGCGACAGCTGAACAATCCCCGTCCTCGGCTGCCCACCCCGGTAATGACCGGGCGCAGTGCGGTGCAGGTGGCGATAGCTGCACTGGCCACTGAGCAGGTGGCAAGGGCTGTGTCATCAGCACTGCCGCCAGCGTAGGTGGGACTGTCACAATGCTGGCAGAGGACGGTTCGCTGTGTGACTCCTGTCAGGGGCAGGTGTCGCTGGTGTGTGACTCCTGTCAAGGACAGGTGTCGCTGGTATGTGACTCCTGTCAGGGGAAGGTGTCGCTGGTGTGTGACTCCTGTCAGGGGCAGGTGTCGCTGGTGTGTGACTCCTGTCAAGGACAGGTGTCGCTGGTGTGTGACTCCTGTCAGGGGCAGGTGTCGCTGGTGTGTGACTCCTGTCAAGGACAGGTGTCGCTGGTGTGTGACTCCTGTCAGGGGCAGGTGTCGCTGGTGTGTGACTCCTGTCAAGGACAGGTGTCGCTGGTGTGTGACTCCTGTCAGGGGAAGGTGTCGCTGGTGTGTGACTCCTGTCAAGGACAGGTGTCGCTGGTGTGTGACTCCTGTCAGGGGCAGGTGTCGCTGACCGGCCGCCATGGCACGATGCCACCTGCAATGTTGGCATTACACTGCACGAATGCTCTGAAAAGAAGCGCTACTCACTGTACGTTACTCACTGTACGCATTGCAATCAATGCAAACGACGAAAAGAGGCGTTACACACACACTTGACCAACTATCGAGTGAATGCTGTGTGCTCCACGGCGAAAGGCGGACTGACAGAGGGAAAGGTGAAGGTGGTCATTTCGGATTCCGTCGACTTTTTTGTTCTCTCTCTCTCTCTCTCTCTCTCTCTCTCTCTCTCTCTCTCTCTCTCTCTCTCTCTCTCTCTCTCTCTCTCTCTCTCTCTCTCTCTCTCTCTCTCTCTCTCTCTCTCTCGCTCTCGCTCTCGCTCTCGCTCTCGCTCTCGCTCTCGCTCTCGCTCTCGCCCTCTCGCCCTCTCGCCCTCTCGCCCTCTCGCCTTCTCGCCCTCTCTCTGCGCGGCTGATTGTGCGCGGTCACGTGCTGTGGAGAGCGGTGCGGCGGCCTGACCTCTCGTCTGTTGCTGACCCGGCTGCTCTCAGCAGTTATGTAGCCGCCGGCCGATGGGGTCAGACGGCCCCACAGTGGCGCTATTGTCACTTAACGCCCGAATAGCGCCACACATCTATCGTTGTCGGCTGGTTCTCCCAGGGTGTGCTGGCTGGTCTGGTGGTTCTTCCAGGGTGTGTTGGCTGGTCTGGTGGTTCTCCCAGGGTGTGCTGCCTGGTCAGGTGGTTCTCCCAGGGTGTGCTGGCTGGTCTGGTGGTTCTTCTAGGGTGTGCTGGCTGGTCTGGTGGTTCTCCCAGGGTATGCTGGCTGGTCTGGTGGTTCTCCCAGGGTGTGCTGGCTGGTCTGGTGGTTCTCCCAGGATGTGCTGGCTGGTCTGGTGGTTCTCCCAGGGTATGCTGGCTGGTCTGGTGGTTCTCCCAGGGTGTGCTGCCTGGTCAGGTGGTTCTCCCAGGGTGTGCTGCCTGGTCTGGTGGTTCTCCCAGGGTGTGTTGGCTGGTCTGGTGGTTCTCCTAGGGTGTGCTGGCTGGCCAGGTGGTTCTCCCAGGGTGTGCTGGCTGGTCTGGTGGTTCTCCCAGGGTGTGCTGCCTGGTCTGGTGGTTCTCCCAGGGTATGCTGGCTGGTCTGGTGGTTCTCCCAGGGTGTGCTGGCTGGTCTGGTGGTTCTCCCAGGGTGTGTTGGCTGTTCTGGTGGTTCTCCTAGGGTGTGCTGGCTGGTCTGGTGGTTCTCCCAGGGTGTGTTGGCTGGTCTGGTGGTTCTCCCAGGGTGTGTTGGCTGGTCTGGTGGTTCTCCCAGGGTGTGCTGGCTGGTCTGGTGGTTCTCCCAGGGTGTGCTGCCTGGTCTGGTGGTTCTCCCAGGGTATGCTGGCTGGTCTGGTGGTTCTCCCAGGGTGTGCTGGCTGGTCTGGTGGTTCTCCCAGGGTGTGTTGGCTGTTCTGGTGGTTCTCCTAGGGTGTGCTGGCTGGTCTGGTGGTTCTCCCAGGGTGTGTTGGCTGGTCTGGTGGTTCTCCCAGGGTGTGTTGGCTGGTCTGGTGTTTCTCCCAGGGTGTGCTGGCTGGTCTGGTGGTTCTCCCAGGGTGTGCTGGCTGGCCTGGTGGTTCTCCCAGGGTGTGTTGACTGGTCTGGTGGTTCTCCCAGGGTGTGTTGGCTGGTCTGGTGGTTCTCCCAGGGTGTGTTGGCTGGTCTGGTGTTTCTCCCAGGGTGTGCTGGCTGGTCTGGTGGTTCTCCCAGGGTGTGCTGGCTGGTCTGGTGGTTCTCCCAGGGTGTGTTGGCTGGTCTGGTGGTTCTCCCAGGGTGTGTTGGCTGGTCTGGTGGTTCTCCCAGGGTGTGTTGGCTGTTCTGGTGGTTCTCCTAGGGTGTGCTGGCTGGTCTGGTGGTTCTCCCAGGGTGTGCTGGCTGGTCTGGTGTTTCTCCCAGGGTGTGCTGGCTGGTCTGGTGGTTCTCCCAGGGTGTGCTGGCTGGTCTGGTGGTTCTCCCAGGATGTGGTGGGTGAAACACGTTTGCATGTTTCAGCTCCGTTCACTTTGTGCAATGTGCGCAATGTCCCGCGTATCCGCTTTATTGTATTTATAATGTCTATCGTACTCAAAATGCAGCCTTTTAGATATGATATTACCCCGTATGTGGTGAAGCCCACATCTAAATGGAAGTAGAGTAGCGCAGTATTAGGGCAGGTATGTACACTCAGTATCTAGTTAAGTGGGCAGGTATGTACTACAACTGAGGAATAGTAAGTAGGCATCTCGTCGTGACGGAGACAGGATCTGCAGGCCGCCGGAACGGAGACTCTCGTCATCGATGTCGGCACCAGACCCAGGCCCCTGGTTTGTGTGACATATTGTCCCCCTGGCGATAACGACACACTGGTCAAATCGCTTGATGTGATGCATGACATTGTCACTAAGTACCCAGCAAGACCGGTGCTGTTTATAGGGGACTATGATGTGCCGGATGTTAAATGGGTGAGCGGACCGGATGTTAAATGGGGAGCGGACCGGATGTTAAATGGGGGAGCGGACCGGATGTTAAATGAGTGAGCGGACCCGATGTTAAATGGGTGAGCGGACCGGATGTTAAATGAGTGAGCGGACCCGATGTTAAATGGGTGAGCGGACCGGATGTTAAATGAGTGAGGGGACCCGATGTTAAATGGGTGAGCGGACTGGATGTTAAATGAGTGAGCGGACCCGATGTTAAATGGGTGAGCGGACCGGATGTTAAATGGGGGAGCAGACCGGATGTTAAATGAGTGAGCGGACCCGATGTTAAATGGGGAGCGGACCGGATGTTAAATGGGGGAGCGGACCGGATGTTAAATGAGTGAGCGGACCCGATGTTAAATGGGTGAGCGGACCGAATGTTAAATGAATGAGCGGACCCGATGTTAAATGGGTGAGCGGTCCGGATGTTAAATGGGGGAGCGGACCGGATGTTAAATGGGGGAGCGGACCGGATGTTAAATGGGTGAGCGGACCGGATGTTAAATGGGTGAGCGAACCGGATGTTAAATGGGTGAGCGGACCGGATGTTAAATGGGTGAGCGGACCGGGTGTTAAATGGGTGAGCGGACCGGATGTTAACCCGCGAGTTACTGGGGTATATTTCATAACGCGACTTACTGGGGGGGGGGGGGGGGGGGGGGGGGCTATTTTTTGCCCCCTTCCCCTCTGATCTCCGGAACTACTGGACCGAATGTAAAAATTCAAACGGCATTCGATAGCTCTGGGAAATTTATCGAGGGAAATATAATATTGTTGACCTCAGGGTCACCGATGACGTCACAGGTCAGGTCAAGTAAAAAATGTTTGACCGTGTCAAAAGTTCTCGATGGATGGAATTGTCGCGCAAAATTGCGAAATTAAACGCATAAGCTGTCGATAAATCGATATGATTCGTGTGTCTGACACTTCTAAGTACCTTTATAAGCTGTTTATGACCTTGGGTCAGGTCAAGGTCATCCGAGGTCACGAGGTCAAACTGCAGATTACGGTCATTAGGCGTTGTAACACATGTTTATGGGTTTGTTTTTCGTCTGGAACGCGAAAAATGACCTTAGAACATTGTTTGTTCCATATAAATAGAAGTAAAAAGCAAAAATGGAAATGCGTTTTTTATACATAGTAATGCTGTGAGAAGTGGTCGATTTTTGTCATTTAAAGGTCATAACTCGTTCATTGATAAAGATATCGACTTAAAATTTGGTACACATATTCACCGCATACGTCTCGATTACATACATTCCGGTTTTTGGATAATTCTGTTTTTTTTGTTGAAAATTTTGTACCAACAAAAAAAATGTATTTGGATTTCTCAAAATTTTGAATAAAAAAACCTAAAAAATCCGAGATAGCAGTTTGATAGCCCGGTCGATTGTCAGTAATTTGATTTGAAACAATTGAGCTTATCTCATTTATCGTACCTTTGACAGCGTTTTCCGCAAACCATTATTTTACAACAAAAACCGAAGAACATGAAGTCACTCTGACGTCATTCCCGGTTGACCTATCATAGCCTCATATTTTTCCGTTTGCCAACATGTGTAGAATTTATGTGAGAGAAGGTACTGGAAGTTTGGTGACGATACCAGTGTTCGTTTAGGAGTTATTGCAAAATAACGGGAGGGGGGGGGGGGGCAACAAATAGCCCCCCCTCCCAGTAACTCGCTGGCTAAATGGGGGAGCGGACCGGATGTTAAATGGGTGAGCGGACCGGATGTTAAATGGGGGAGCGGACCGGATGTTAAATGGGTGAGCGGACCGGATGCGACTTCTGTCCCAGTGTGCAGTCACGTGTCGCAAAGAGCAACACAGCTAATGGAGAAATGCGATTTAGCAGGTGTCGGGCAGAGTGTTGTAACGCCTACTAGAGGTGACAACTATCTAGACCTAGTGTTCTCGAAAAATCCTCATGTAGAATCTACTGAACGACCTTGGATCTTTGATTCTGATCATCATGAAATTTGCTCCGTTTTTAGGGGTGTCGCGTGTCAGCGCCCCCTGGTCAGCCGTTCGATAGCGCTCAACTACAAACGGGCTGATTTTGATGGCATGCGAAGGAGTCTCCGGCTTGTACCATGGGATGCGTTGTTAGATGGAACTGTGGACGAGGCTGTAGACAGCTTTTATGATGTGCTGAGTGCGGCGATCAAGGATTGTATTCCCACAGTGACCCTGCGCAGACAATGTCCCCCCTGGTTCGACGCTGGGCCCGACAAGCTCTGAGGGATAAGGAGCTAGCATTCATCAGGATGAGAACAAATAGGTCGGAGCAAAACGTATCGGCTTTTGGGGAGAAACGCCGATATTTTAAGAGCATATCAAATGGGAAATATTTTGAATACTTACGGGGCATGATCAGTGACTTTAAAACGAACCCAAAGCGCTTCTGGACGTTCCTGAAATAAATCAAAGGATCAAATGGCCAAATTTCAGCATTGTCAGATGGCAATCGTGATATTAGCGACGATAAGGAGAAAGCCAACCTACTGAACAGAGCGTTTGCGGGAAAAAATAACGGCCCCGACGTAATTGTATTCCCTGAAACAGTAGATTATGACTTGCCGAATCTGCACCAGTTCTCGTTTTCAGGAACACGTATTCGGGCTGTGTCGGAGGATCTTAATGCGCGCACAGCTTGTGGTCCAGACAATATCAGTTCCCGAATAATAAAAGAGTACCGGAACGAACTAGTGCACCCGCTTGGTATCATACTCCAGAAATCAGTCGAGCAGGGGGTGTTTCCGACCAGGTGGGCTGAGGCCAACATTGTTCCAATTTTCAAAAAGGGGAGTAAGAAACAACCAGAAAATTATCGCATCGTCTCTCTCCTCCCGCTACTCGGCAAAGTACTGGAAAGATGTGTTTTTGAGCAACTTTGGTTGCATGTCACACCAGCGCTAAACGAAAACCAGCACGGTTTCGTCCCACGCAGATCGTGTGACACGAACTTGGCCTGTTTATTAAAAACAGCGTGGAAGTCAATTCAGTGCAGGCACCAAACGGATGTGATCTACACGGACTACTCTTCGGCTTTTCAGAGCGTGAACCACAAACTTCGTATTCACAAGCTTCAAAAGTCCTACAACGTGTCGGAGAATGCTCTAAAATGGATATACAAATTTCTCTGTAATCGTAGGCAGCGGGTAAATGTGAATAGCAAATCTTCTGATTGTACCTCGGTTCGCTCTGGGACGCCGGAGGGAAGTCTGGGATCACCGTTGCTCTTTGCCATGTATATAAATGACTTACCGGCCAGCATACAGTCCAGCATCCTGCTGTTTGCTGACGACGTCAAACTGTATAGGACAATCACCTGTCAGGAAGACACAGAAATTATCCAGGCAGATATCGAGCGACTCACACGCTGGTCGGAAGCCTGGAGGCTCAATTTAAATCCGTCAAAGTGTCAATCATTTCGGAAATCACTAAACTCAACTAACATCATCCAAACCACATACAAATTCGCGACACCCCCTACAACATGTATACAAAAGTTCGCGATTTGGGGGTGTGGCTGGACAAGACACTTACATTTGCCGACCATATAGACTTTGCAGTCAGCAAAGCGAACATGATGCTGGGCCTGCTCATTCGATCTTTCCAGGCCGGCAGAGTGGCGGTGGACTGGACGCTGCCCCCCCCCCTTCTTAGCAGCATACTACGCTAACGTTCGGTCCATTCTTGAATACGGTTGCGTCATTTGGGGTGGGACTGCACAAACCCATTTAGACCGACTGGACAGAGTCCAGCACAAATTTATCATGTGGCTGGCTGCCCACTCACACACCAATCGGCCTTCCCACTCACTCTCATATCACGATCTGCTGAAGCTTTTCAAAATTAGCAGCCTGTCCCAAAGAAGGCACACGACGACATTTGTTTCATTCAAAAAGTCATGTCAGGAAGAACGGATTCAGCCTTCCTGCTCGGTAGCATCCCCATTCACGTGCCCCAGCGTTAAACAAACTAGAGCTGCGCAATCCCAACTCCTTCACGTGAAGCGCGAGTGAAGACCATTAATTAAACGTGGGCTGTTCGGGAGGGCCGTTAGGAAGTACAATGTATACCTGGCAAAATGTCCATCGGCAGACCCATTCAGGGAATCCTACCAAGTGTTTAGAGCTGGGGTAGTGAGATATTTTAAACAGTGTCTGCTTATCACTCATACAATCGTTGTTTTAGGTGTAATTTTAGGGTTGTCTTATGGTGTTTTATGTGTATTTTTAGGTTTGTATTTTGATGTGATTTTTAGGTTGGTGTTTCTATGTGTATGTTATTTTTGTGATGTTTAATTTGATGTGTTTTAACTTTGGACTTGAGCTGTAATTGGGTCACTGCTGCCTGTTTCTGATTTGCTTGAATAAAAACAAAATACACACCGAGTACCAACACACACCGAACGGAGCGTGCTGCCGGAGGCGGAGTGCTGTGCTTCCGGGCCCGTCCCTGCCCTGTCGGCGTCTGATCGGTCAGCTGCCGTCATCGACACGGTGGCTGTCCGTGACGTCATATCCGTCATCGGCGGCCGGCGGGCCGGTCAACGGTGACCCGGCCGGTGCCGGCGGTGTGTGCTGTGCTGTGTGCTATGTTGTGCTGTGCTGTGATGTGTGATGTGATGTGTGCTGTGTTGTGTGCTGTGATGTGTGATGTGTTATGGGTGATGTGTGATGTAATGTGTGATGTGATGTGTGCTGTGCTGCGTACTGTGTGATGTGATGGGTGATGGAATATGTGATATGTGATGTGTGATGTGATGTGATATGTGATGTGTGGTGTGGTGTGTGTTGTGATGTGTGCTGTGATGTGTGTTGTGCTGTGTACTGTGATGTGTGATGTGATGTGATGTATGTCGTGTTGTATGATGTGTTGTGATGTGTGTTGTATGTTGTGATGTGATGTGAAGTGTAATGTGTGATGTGATGTGTGCTGTGATATGATGTGTGATATGATTTGTGATATGTAATATGTGATGTGTGATATGACGTGTGATGTGATGTGATGTGTGATGTGATGCGATGTGTGATATGTGTTGTGATGTGTACTATGACATGTGTTGTGATGTGTGATATGTGATGCGATGTGTGTTGTGACGTGTGATGTGATGTGTGATGTGATGGGTGATGTGAGGCGTGATGTGATGTGTGATGTGTGATGTGTGATGTGGTATGTGTTGTGATGTGTGTTGTGAGGTGTGATGTATGTGATGTGATGTGATATGTGATATGTGCTGTGATGTGTGATATGTTATGTGCGGTGTGATGTGTGATATGATGTGATGTGTGATATATACTGTGCTGTGTGATATGTGCTATGTGATGTGTGTTGTGATGTGTACTGTGCTGTGTGCGGTGATGTTTGTTGTGGTGTATGTTGTGCGGTGTGCTCTGCTGTGTGCTGTTCTGTATGATGTGTTGTGTGATGTGATGTATGCTGTGCTGTGTGCTGTGATGTGTGCTGTGCTGTGTGCTGTGCTGTGCACTGTGCTGTGCTGGGGATGTGATGTGTGCTATGATGTATACTGTGTTGTGTGATGTGTTGTGTGCTGTGCTGTGTGATGTGATGTGTACTGCGATGTGTGCTGTGATGTGTACTGTGACGTGTGCTATGTGATGCATGATGTGATGTGTGCTGTGTACTATGCTGTGTGCTGTGATATGTGATGTGCTGTACTGCGTGCTGTGCTGCGTGCTGTGCTGCGTGCTGTTCTGCGTGCTGTGCTGTGTGCTGTGCTGTGCTATGTGTGATGTGTGCTGTGCTGTGCTGTATGCTGTGCGGTGTGCGGTGTGCGGTGTGTGGTGTGCTGTATGCTGTGATGTGTGCTGTGCTGTGATGCGTGCTGTGATGTGTGCGGTGATGTGTGTTGTGCTGTGTGCTGTGCGATGTGCTGTGTTGTGTGATGTGCTGTGTGCTGTGTGCTGTGCTGTGTGCTGTATGCTGTGCGGTGTGCGGTGTGCTGTGTGCTGTATGCTGTGTGCGGTGATGTGTGCTGTGCTGTGATGCGTGCTGTGATGTGTGCTGTGCTATGTGTTGTGCTGTGTGCTGTGCGATGTGCTGTGTTGTGTGCTGTGCTGTGTGATATGTGATGTGCTGTGTGATGTGATGTGTGCTGTGCGCGGTGTTGTGTGCTGTGTTGTGTGCTGTGTGCTGTGCGATGTGCTATGTGATGTGTTGTGTGCTGTGATTTGTGCTCTGTGCTGTGTGCTGTGCTGTTTGCTGTGATATGTGCTGTGTGTTGTGATATGTGCTGTGTGATGTGCTGTGTTGTGTGCTGTGTTGTGTGCTGTGCGCTCTGTGCTGTGCTATATACTGTGCTGTGATGTGTGCTGTGCGCTGTGTTGTGCGCTGTGTTGTGTGCTGTGCTATGTGCTGTGTTGTGTGCTCTGTGCTGTGCTGTGTGATGTGCGCTGTGCTATGTTGTGTGCTGTGCTGTGTGATCTGTGCTGTGCTCTGTGCTGTGTTGTGTGCTGTGTGCTCTGTGCTGTGATGTGTGCTGTGCGATGTGCTATGTTGTGTGCTGTGCTGTGTGCTCTGTGCTGTGCTGTGTGCTGTGGGGTCTGTTCGGGTCTGTCACCGGCCGGCCAGCCGGCAGCTCGCACTGCAGACAAACGTTTTGAGCAGGTCGACGCTGGAGTGCCTCCGGCTTACGCCGATTTCCGGTGTCTGTTTGGACGGGTTTGTCATGCTTGATGGTTATGTTATGATTTGTATCTCTATCCTCATTTACTCGTATTCTCGTGTGCCTTTATCTTATTACATGGGCTTCATTTCAACGAGATCATTTTATAACGAATTTAAGTGCATCTATTCCTTTAAGACATTGCAAACACCATATCATAACGCGTTTGCCAGTGTCTGTCGAAACTAACGGAACTTCAACAGAACAGATAGCCGGTCTCCATACTGTCCCAGTCTCGCTGTGTCCCCGTTACTGGCCACTGCCACACCCTCGCCGTGTCCCCGTCACTGCCACACCCTCGCCGTGTCCCCGTCTCGCCGTGTCCCCGTCACTGGTCACTGCCACACCCTCGCCGTGTCCCCGTCTCGCCGTGTCCCCGTCACTGGTCACTACCACACCCTCGCCGTGTCCCCGTCTCGCCGTGTCCCCGTCACTGGTCACTGCCACACCATGTCCCCGTCTCGCCGTGCCCCCATCTCGCCGTGTCCTCGTCACTGGTCACTGACACACCCTCGCCGTGTCCCCGTCTCGCCGTGTCCCCGTCACTGCCACACCATGTCCCCGTCTCGCCGTGTCCCCGTCACTGGTCACTGCCACACCATGTCCCCGTCTCGCCGTGCCCCCGCTCGCCGTGTCCCCGTCTCGCCGTGTCCCCGTCTCGCCGTGTCCCCGTCACTGGTCACTGCCACACCATGTCCCCGTCTCGCCGTGTCCCCGTCACTGGTCACTGCCACACCATGTCCCCGTCTCGCCGTGTCCCCGCTCGCCGTGTCCCCGTCTCGCCGTGTCCCCGTCACTGGTCACTGCCACACCATGTCCCCGTCTCGCCGTGTCCCCGTCTCGCCGTGTCCCCGTCACTGGTCACTGCCACACCATGTCCCCGTCTCGCCGTGTCCCCGTCTCGCCGTGTCCCCGTCTCGCCATGTCCCCGTCACTGGTCACTGCCACACCATGTCCCCGTCTCGCCGTGTCCCCGTCTCGCCGTGTCCCCGTCTCGCCGTGTCCCCGTCACTGGTCACTGCCACACGATGTCCCCGTCTCGCCGTGTCCCCGTCTCGCCGTGTCTCCGTCTCGCCGTGTCCCCGTCTCGCCGTGTCCCCGTCTCGCCGTGCCCCCGTCTCGCCGTGTCCCCGTCACTGGTCACTGCCACACCATGTCCCCGTCTCGCCGTGTCCCCGTCTCGCCGTGTCCCCGTCTCGCCGTGTCCCGTCTCACCGTGTCCCCGTCTCGCCGTGTCCCTGTCTCGCCGTGTCCCGTCTCGCCGTGTCCCCGTCTCGCCGTGTCCCCGTCTCGCCGTGTCCCCGTCTCGCCGTGTCCCCGTCTCGCTGTGTCCCCGTCTCGCCGTGTCCCCGTCTCGCCGTGTCTCCGTCTCGCCGTGTCCCCGTCTCGCCGTGTCCCCGTCTCGACGTGTCCCCGTCTCGACGTGTCCCCGTCTCGAAGTGTCCCCGTCTCGCCGTGTCGCCGTCTCACCGTGTCCCCGTCACTGGTCACTGCCACACCATGTCCCCGTCTCGCCGTGTCCCCGTCTCGCCGTGTCCCCGTCTCGCCGTGTCCCCGTCTCGCCGTGTCCCCGTCTCGCCGTGTCCCCGTCACTGGACACTGCCACACCATGTCCCCGTCTCGCCGTGTCCCCGTCTCGCCGTTTCCCCGTCTCACCGTGTCCCCGTCACTGGTCACTGTCACACCATGTCCCCGTCTCGCCGTGTCCCCGTCACTGGACACTGCCACACCATGTCCCCGTCTCGCCGTGTCCCCGTCTCGCCGTTTCCCCGTCTCACCGTGTCCCCGTCACTGGTCACTGCCACACCATGTCCCCGTCTCGCCGTGTCCCCGTCTCGCCGTGTCCCCGTCTCGCCGTGTCCCCGTCTCACCGTGTCCCTGTCTCGCCGTGTCCCCGTCACTGGACACTGCCACACCATGTCCCCGTCTCGCCGTGTCCCCGTCTCGCCGTGTCCTCGTCTCGCCGTGTCCCCGTCACTGCCACACCGTCCCGTGCCGGTGATGCGCTGTTGACCGACATTCGGGGCGGCGGCACCGGGCGCCGTCCCGGCCGGACAAGGTGGCTGCTGTCCGCTGCCTGCCGCCGCCCCGAGAGCCACTGCCAGTGCCTCGCTCAGCACAGCTGACAGCTGCTCACTGCTCAGCTGCTCACTGCTCAGCTGCTCAGGCCGACAGCTGCTCACTGCTCAGGCCGACAGCTGCTCACTGCTCACTGCTCAGGCCGACAGCTGCTCACTGCTCAGCTGCTCACTGCTCAGGCCGACTGTCGGTGTTGCAACCGGGCCACGGCGCCGCGGATGGCACCAACCGACGGCGGCCACTGTCACTGTCAGGCGCCAGCGGTCACAGGTCACCAGTCAACGGTCACTGGTCAGCCGTGTCAGGTCACTGGTCAGCCGTGCGAGGTCACTAGTCAGCCTGGTCAGCCGTGCCAGGTCACTGGTCAGCCGTGCCAGGTCACTGGTCAACCGTGCCAGGTCACTGGTCAGCTGTGCCAGGTCACTGGTCAGCCGTGCCAGGTCACTGGTCAGCCGTGCCAGGTCACTGGTCAGCCGTGCCAGGTCACTGGTCAGCCGTGCCAGGTCACTGGTCAGCCGTGCCAGGTCACTGGTCAGCCGTGCCAGGTCACTGGTCAGCCGTGCCAGGTCACTGGTCAGCCGTGCCAGGTCACTGGTCAGCCGTGCCATGTCACTGGTCAGCCGTGCGAGGTCACTGGTCAGCCGTGCCAGGTCACTGGTCAGCCGTGCGAGGTCACTGGTCAGCCGTGCGAGGTCACTGGTCAGCCGTGCCAGGTCATTGGTCAGCCGTGCCAGGTCACTGGTCAGCCGTGCGAGGTCACTGGTCAGCCGTGCGAGGCCACTGGTCAGCCGTGCCAGGTCACTGGTCAGCCGTGCCAGGTCACTGGTCAGCCGTGCGAGGTCACTGGTCAGCCGTGCGAGGTCACTGGTCAGCCTGGTCAGCCGTGCCAGGTCACTGGTCAGCCGTGCCAGGTCACTGGTCAGCCGTGCCAGGTCACTGGTCAGCCGTGCCAGGTCACTGGTCAGCTGTGCCAGGTCACTGGTCAGCCGTGCCAGGTCACTGGTCAGCTGTGCCATGTCACTGGTCAGCCGTGGCAGATCACTGGTCAGCTGTTTCAAGTTAATGGTCAGTCGTGACAAGTCACTGGTCGAGGGCATTGCCGATATTTGCGCGGTAGTAGACAGTGAACTTTATTTTTCTGGATGCGCTGATCCAAGGCGTCTGAAGTTGGCAATATTTTTATCTAAGTTATTTTCTGGCATTCTTTTAGCACATCCGTATTCTAGGTACTTGAGGTCGTTGAGAATTATCAGCAAATGTTTGGTAGGTATTGAATGATTACATAGGATTTAAACACTGCAATATTAATACCAGTAAGACGCCGATGTTGGCGATGAACGAGCGAGCGCGAAGAAAATGTGTGGTGAATTTCAATTCCATCGGGCAAGTAGTTTCTGATATACGAAAATGGTGCGTACGTGCGTACGTGCAGAAGCACCCCACCCCTGACTTGTGGGAAAGTGGCGGTTGAGAGGTCCCTAACCACACACCAAATTTGAACACAATCGGCTCAGCTGTTCCTGAGATATAGAATGGGGGTGTGCACGTACGCACGTGCAGAGGCATTGTACGCCAATAGCTTGTGGGAAAGTGGCGGCTGAGGGGTCCCTAACCACGCACCAAATTTGAACACAATCGGCTCAGCCGTTGCGGAGTTATTGCGAGGAAACACCTTCCAACACCCCTCACGCGGCACGCGGCACGCGCCACGCGCAGTGATAGTCACCCACGTGAGTCGGCACTGGTCTCAAACAGAGTAGGTTGGATGGGGCTGCTCAGCAAAGAAGTCCGCTTGTCAATCGGACGTGCGGTTGCAGAGATGTTAGCTTGTCAAAAGCGTCGCCACGGGCCGGGTCGGGCCGGGTCGGGCCGTTCATATTCAGATTTTTCCCATATACCACGGAAAGACGAGCGAGCTCTTCGCGCTCGCTCGTAACAATATTACACTACAGCACTGACTGCGGTTCCACCTCAGCAGATTGGTTTGTGAGATGTACCGTATGCAGGTAATGCAGGGATAGAAACACAACTCCCCGTTACTTGACCATGACTTCTTGTGGGAAACTGTACTAGAAACTGAGCTTAAGTCATCATTTTCTGTACACGTTGAAGGTCACCGTCTCAGTCACCTCCGCGAAGGTCGACATGGGTCGCACCTGCCGATATCGACACTACTCTCTCCATTTTAGGTTGTATTTTCGGCCGACGTTTCCGTGGTCGGCCTGGTGATATCACCGTCTGTGGCGTCATTGATGTCGCTAGTCGGGCCACTTACTGGTATTAACTGGTATTATAAGCTGCGCATAACCACCGATATCGCAACATGCTTTAACATTCAGTATGAAGACGTCACACTCAACCTTCATCTGTCGTTCACCAAGGTCAAGTGACTCATGCATGCATGCATGTTTCCAAGAACGTACGCTCCTCACGTGCACGACAGACACATGTTCTGCAGGACGTGGTTGTAGGAGGCGAGGACAGGGCCCCTCGTCAGTCCTTCCCGTGTCCTCGGAGGAACGACAGACACATGTTCTGCAGGACGTGGTTGTAGGAGGGGAGGACAGGGCCCCCTCGTCAGTCCTTCCCGTGTCCTCGGAGGAACGACAGACACATGTTCTGCAGGACGTGGTTGTAGGAGGGGAGGACAGGGCCCCCTCGTCAGTCCTTCCCGTGTCCTCGGAGGAACGACAGACACATGTTCTGCAGGACGTGGTTGTAGGAGGGGAGGACAGGGCCCCCTCGTCAGTCCTTCCCGTGCCCTCGGAGGAACGACAGACACATGTTCTGCAGGACGTGGTTGTAGGAGGGGAGGACAGGGCCCCTCGTCAGTCCTTCCCGTGTCCTTGGACGAACGACAGACACATGTTCTGCAGGACGTGGCTGTAGGAGGGGAGGACAGGGCCCCCTCCTCAGTCCTCAGTCCTCGGAGGAACGACAGACACATGTTCTGCAGGACGTGGCTGTAGGACAGGTCCCCTCCTCAGTCCTCCCCGTGTCCTCGGAGGACGGGGTCACGTGACGCAGCGCATCCCCGACCGGCGGCGGCGGCACAGCGGGGCAGGTCACCGGCTGCTGCCCCGCTCATCATCACAGCGGGACAGGTCACCCGCTGCTGCCCCGCTCATCACCACAGCGGGGCAGGTCACCCGCTGCTGTCCCGCTCATCATCACAGCGGGGCAGGTCACCGGCTGCTGCCCCGCTCATCATCACAGCGGGGCAGGTCACCGGCTGCTGCCCCGCTCATCATCGCAGCGGGGCAGGTCACCGGCTGCTGCCCCGCTCATCATCGCAGCGGGGCAGGTCACCGGCTGCTGCCCCGCTCATCATCGCTCCTGGACTGTGAAGGTCGCGACGCGCCGCAGCCAGGCAGGTATGACGCGGAGTGGTGCGGCACCGTGACACGAGACCGCCGCGCCACGACAGCGGCCCCGTGCGCCCCGACAGCGGCCCCGTGCGTCCCGACAGCGCATGGAGGCGGCCGTCACACGGCTATGGGACGGAGACTGCCGGGGCAGACTCGTGACGCGGGTCTGACGGACACGGGCTGTCCCGCGACCTGCAACAGGTCACAGGCTGATCGACACGTAGAGGCACCACCATGGGAGATCTCTATTGTTTCAACATCGCCCACTCTGAGGAAGTGCATAACAGATTGGAACGCAACAGCGCAGGAGGCGGCTCACGGCACCAAAGAGAGCTTACTGAAAGCCTGTGCCGAAATGACGGCAGGCGCGCGCCGGTCGCTCCCCCCCCCGTCACCGGCGGACCTGGCCTGGGGTCGACTCACCTCCCCACAGGCGGACCTGGCCTGGGGTCGACTCACCTCCCCACCGCCCCTCACCGGCGGACCTGGCCTGGGGTCGACTCACCTCTCCACCGGCGGACCTGACCTGGGGTCGACTCACCTCCCCACCGGCCCTCACCGGCGGATCTGGCCTGGGGTCGATTCACCTCTTCACCGGCGGACCTGGCCTGGGGTCGACTCACCTCCTCACCGGCGGACCTGGCCTGGGGTCGACTCACCTCCCCACCGGCCCTCACCGGCGGACCTGGCCTGGGGTCGATTCACCTCCACACCGCCTCTCACCGGCGGACCTGGCCTGGGGTCGACTCACCTCCACACCGCCTCTCACCGGCGGACCTGGCCTGGGGTCGACTCACCTCCCCACCGGCCCTCACCGGCGGACCTGGCCTGGGGTCGACTCACCTCCTCACCGGCCCTCACCGGCGGACCTGGCCTGGGGTCGACTCACCTCCTCACCGGCCCTCACCGGCGGACCTGGCCTGGGGTCGACTCACCTCCACACCGGCGGACCTGGCCTGGGGTCGACTCACCTCCCCACCGGCCCTCACCGGCGGACCTGGCCTGGGGTCGACTCACCTCCACACCGCCTCTCACCGGCGGACCTGGCCTGGGGTCGACTCACCTCCACACCGCCTCTCACCGGCGGACCTGGCCTGGGGTCGACTCACCTCCACACCGCCCCTCACCGGCGGACCTGGCCTGGGGTCGACTCACCTCCCCACCGGCGGACCTGGCCTGGGGTCGACTCACCTCCCCACCGCCCCTCACCGGCGGACCTGGCCTGGGGTCGACTCACCTCCACACCGCCTCTCACCGGCGGACCTGGCCTGGGGTCGACTCACCTCCTCACCGGCCCTCACCGTGCCGTGTGGCGTCATCTCGTCATTACTGAGGAGCGTCGTTTGCATAACTCAACTTACAGCCGTAACTATCAATTACCTGCGGTCGTCTGCCGGTTAAAACTACCGGGATCGGTTCGGTGCGTATAAAACGGCGCCCGTCCCCCCGCTGGTGCGCCGGCCGCGCGGTGCTATTAGGCTATTAGCATCGAGTGGCGCTAGTTTATGCTGCGGTGTGACCTCGCGTGCTGGGGGGCTCGGGGAGAGCGGCGGCACTGTCGAGAGAAGGGGCGCTCCCCGCACCCTGCTCCCCGCTCCCGCTCCCCGCTCCCCGCTCCCCGCTCCCCGCTCCCCGCTCCCCGCTCCCCGCTCCCCGCTCCCCGCTCCCCGCTCCCCGCACCCCGCTCCCCGCTCCCCGCTCCCCGCTCCCCGCTCCCCGCACACCGCTCCCCGCTCCCCGCTCCCCGCTCCCCGCTCCCCGCCGCCGAGACAGGACTGAATACGAGTCTGACGCCGCCGAGACGGGACTGAATACGAGTCTGACGCCGCCGAGACGGGACTGAATACGAGTCTGACGCCGCCGAGACAGGACTGAATACGAGTCTGACGCCGCCGAGACAGGACTGAATACGAGTCTGACGCCGCCGAGACAGGACTGAATACGAGTCTGAAACCGCCGAGACAGGACTGAATACGAGTCTGACACCGCCGAGACAGGACTGAATACGAGTCTGACGCCGCCGAGACAGGACTGAATACGAGTCTGACACCGCCGAGACAGGACTGAATACGAGTCTGACACCGCCGAGACAGGACTGAATACGAGTCTGACGCCGCCGAGACGGGACTGAATACGAGTCTGACGCCGCCGAGACAGGACTGAATACGAGTCTGACACCGCCGAGACAGGACTGAATACGAGTCTGACACCGCCGAGACAGGACTGAATACGAGTCTGACGCCGCCGAGACAGGACTGAATACGAGTCTGACGCCGCCGAGACGGGACTGAATACGAGTCTGACACCGCCGAGACAGGACTGAATACGAGTCTGACACCGCCGAGACAGGACTGAATACGAGTCTGACGCCGCCGAGACAGGACTGAATACAATCGACACACTTTCAGAAGACTTGTATATGTTTGGACGTTTGCAATGTCTTATGGGATTAATTTTCTTAAAATTGAATATACCTTAAAACATTATAACATTGAGGAAGTAAGCCTGTCTGAAGCGACTGGCAATTAGTCCTCAGCAAAATAAGAGTTGTGCAGTTCGCAACTCTGACACGTCGGGATGATTATTCGCAATCGTGACGTATTTAAATGTAACTTTTAAATGTAACTAGTAATTAATATACAAGGAGATGCCGTTGCCGTATTTGTCCTAATTTGTTCCCATCTCTCGCCCGCTGGTGGCCGCCGCAGCCAGATCCACTGATTGGTGTGTGTCCGGCTCTGTCAACTGCGGCAATGCATAAATACATACAGAATGTCCGCCTGACACATGGCCTGCCACCCGCCACAGAGCGGCAACTCTTGCCCGGCATGTGTCGCCCCGCTCCCCGCTCCCCGCGCTCCCCCCGCTCCCCCGCCGCCGGCTGACCACGTGCCTATTGTGTCTGTGGGCGGTATTAGCCGGATTAGCAGCCCTGCAGGGTGCCGCCGGCGCACAGCAGCCGGCGGACACCCACGGCAGACGCGGGTGCGAAATTAGCCGCCCATACCGCAGCATTAGTCGGGGGTATGACGGGCGGCGTCGGCACCTGTTTACCGCGCCGGGCGGGGGCGGGGGCGGCGCTGATTGTCCTGGCGGCCCGGATTGGCAGCAGTGGGGGTGGGCAGCGCGATATGGAGCCATGATGGCGGCGGCAGAGTGGTCCGTGTCAGTGCTGATGATCAGTGGCCACTGGCCAGTAGCCAATAACCAGTCACCCAGTCACGGGTCACCCAGCCACGGGTCATCGAGTCACGGGTCACCCAGCCACGGGTCATCGAGCCACGGGTCATCGAGCCACGGGTCACCCAGCCACGGGCCATTCAGCCACGGGTCACCCAGCCACGGGCCATTCAGCCACGGGTCACCCAGCCACGGGTCATCGAGCCACGGGTCATCGAGCCACGGGTCACCCAGCCACGGGTCATCGAGCCACGGGTCATCGAGCCACGGGTCATCGAGCCACGGGTCACCCAGCCACGGGTCACCCAGCCACGGGTCACCCAGCCACGGGTCACCCAGCCACGGGCCATTCAGCCACGGGTCACCCAGCCACGGGTCATCGAGCCACGGGTCATCGAGCCACGGGTCACCCAGCCACGGGTCATCGAGTCACGGGTCACCCAGCCACGGGTCACCCAGCCACGGGTCATCGAGCCGCGGGTCACCCAGCCACGGGTCATCGAGCCACGGGTCATCGAGCCACGGGTCACCCAGCCACGGGTCATCGAGTCACGGGTCACCCAGCCACGGGTCACCCAGCCACGGGTCATCGAGCCGCGGGTCATCCAGCCACGGGTCATCGAGCCGCGGGTCACCCAGCCACGAGTCACCCAGCCACGGGTCACCCAGCCACGGGTCATCGAGCCGCGGGTCACCCAGCCACGGGTCACCCAGCCACGGGTCATCGAGCCACGGGTCATCGAGCCGCGGGTCATCGAGCCGCGGGTCACCCAGCCACGGGTCACCCAGCCACGGGTCACCCAGCCACGGGTCATCGAGCCACGGGTCATCCAGCCACGGGTCATCGAGCCACGGGTCATCCAGCCACGAGTCACCCAGCCACGGGTCATCGAGCCGCGGGTCACCCAGCCACGGGTCATCGAGCCACGGGTCATCGAGCCATGGGTCACCCAGCCACGGGTCATCGAGCCGCGGGTCAGCAAGGGATGGCCAGGACAGATAGCGGGAGGGCACAAGCTAGACAGATGACGACCCGTTGTATAGCGGGAGAGGATGACCCGCCGGTGTGAAGTTTGACGAGGATGGCAGGAGGTGGTGTTGGAGCGTTTGGTCGCTTATAGGCGTTTGTGAGGAGTTGGACATTGGGAGCAAGGGCGCCGCCACCTTCCGAAAGTTGGGGGGGGGGGGGGGGGGTTGGACATCGAGCCGCCCTCATCGCGGGGGTTGGACGGAGGCATTCTGAAGGCAATTCTTTCCATGCAACGCCCATAGGCGTAATATTACAATCCTAAAATGTTGGGGGGGAGGGAGGGAGGGAGGGAGGGAGGGAGGGAGGGAGGGAGGGAGGGAGGGAGGGAGGGAGGGAGGGAGGGAGGGAGGGAGGGAGGGAGGGAGGGAGGGAGGGAGGGAGGGAGGGAGGGAGGGAGGGAGGGAGGGAGGGAGGGGACACGTCCCCCGTCCCCCGTCCCCCCTGTGGCGGAGCGCCTGATTGAGAGGATGATTCGCGGGCAAAGTTTGGGTGAATGTTACAATGTTACATTGTGATAGAGGTTGCCCGCGGGTATTGTTGAGGCGAATGTTACATGATGTTAGAGGTTGGCCGCGGGTAGAGTTGAGGCGAATGTTACATGATGTTAGAGGTTGCCCGCGAGTAGAGTTGAGGCGAATGTTACATGATGTTAGAGGCTGCCCGCGGGTAGAGTTGAGGCAAATGTTACATGATGTTAGAGGTTGCCCGCGGGTAGAGTTGAGGCGAATGTTACATGATGTTAGAGGTTGCCCGCGGGTAGAGTTGAGGCGAATGTTACATGATGTTAGAGGTTGGCCGCGGGTAGAGTTGAGGCGAATGTTACATTGTGTTAGAGGTTGGCCGCGGGTAGAGTTGAGGCGAATGTTACATGATGTTAGAGGCTGGCCGCGGGTAGAGTTGAGGCGAATGTTACATCATGTTAGAGGTTGCCCGCGGGTAGAGTTGAGGCGAATGTTACATTGTGTTAGAGGTTGGCCGCGGGTAGAGTTGAGGCGAATGTTACATGATGTTAGAGGTTGGTCGCGGGTAGAGTTGAGGCGAATGTTACATGATGTTAGAGGTTGGCCGCGGGTAGAGTTGAGGTGAATGTTACATGATGTTAGAGGCTGGCCAACGATTGGTACAGGAGAGGATGATTCCAGGAATGTTTTGCCTTCTCCTTAACCTGTCCTTCAATCACCTCCAGTTGGTTCTCCATGACGTCACAAGTTACCGCAGCCCAAACTCACACCAGCAGCATTCCTATGATGTAAATAATCCCGACCGCCTTCAAAAGTTATTGTGGTAAAAGCATGCAGCTTATTGCAGCGGCTGGCAGTCAGAGAATGGTTCGGGAATATACCGTGACATCATTTTCGTCCAGCCTGATGTTACCTTTTCAACGGCGCTCTCAACATCCTCCAGCAACATCTTCGCCGTATAGATACGTTTTTTTCTTTGCTTGGGAGCTGCTGCAAATATGTAACGATAGTGAATCTATAACCATCTCAATCAGTCTCAGTCTCAGCCGTGTTGTAACCGCTTTCACCAATCTTCTTGATATTTGAATCCTTCTCTTAAAGGGGCATAATGACCTTTTGATTGATTTATCTGCATTATTTTATTACACATGTATGGTATCAAATTCATCGCATCTCAATTTAAAAGTGAAATAACAACTTATTCTATTTCGAAAATTACATTTGGGAAATTCAAAATATGTACATACTTATATATGGTGACAGCAGTATGATCCATCACTATCTCTGGTTTGAATGTTGACTTGTAAACAAGTCATAGGGCCAGAAATGAAGTAAGTGCGCCAAGAAGCGTGACAACGTCCCTGATTGGTCAATACAACAAATCGCCGACACTAAATAGGTCGCCGTTGGGTGCATAAGTGAACTTCCGATTTCATTGCCATTTTTTTCATTGTTTCATGATGATTTTTTAAATGTTTCTTTTTAATGATAAGCTTACCGCTATTCCTGTCCGGCTTTTTACGCTAAATCTGTCCGGGAGGGGCCGATTCGGCCCCCTCCTGAGATCTCGGCTCCTATGAGAGCTACAGTAACGAAAATTGGTGTGTAGGAAGGAGCCACAGGGAACTCTCTTTTGTGTAATTTTCGTGACCTTGTGTCAATATCTTCAAGGTCAAACGAGGTCAAATGTACCGAAATGTCCATGATATGTTTTGGTGAATAGCTTTTTACCTATGCAAGATACAACAATAATGTTGCCACTATCGTGTTTCTCTCGTCGAGACGCATCGATTTATGTCAAGTTTGACCTGGTAAGATCAATTAAAAAAAAATCACCTAAGGTCAAGGTCAAGGCCAAGATGGCCAAAGTAGGTCATGTTGCATATTAGAAGACGCGTATTGACGAAACAAACACATTGGTACCAGTTTCAGCTCTCTATCTATATCATGTCAAGAGTTATTGTCAAACATGTTTGTAATCGCGGATGACCTTGAGGTGACTGAGGAAATGGTGACTGGGCACTGTTTCCGGGTTAGCGCGCTACTTTACCATTCATTCCATCAACAACAATTCGCAGTGACAAGCATTCCGCTTGTCGCTGCGTTTCGTAGTTATTGAGATATTAGCGGAAGCGGAAATCAGTCCTTCGTGGTTAGCACGAACTTCCGGCAGTTTTCGGGTTATAACTTTATCAGTTATCAAGATATCGTCTTGAATTTTTGATGTGTACATATACTGGTATAATATCTCGGACGTGTCAGGGATTTGCATTACAAAAACGGAAATTGTATATACATGTAAAGAAAAAAATGTATTTTTTTTTCTTCTAAAAATTTCAAAATTTTAAAATCAAAATTTATAAAATTCGAGATGGCCATCTGAAAGCCCTTGAAATTGTCTACTAGTACCTGTTTTAGCTTGAATTTTGCAGAAAAAAATCAAACGTCCACGAGATCCATGCAAACCTTTGGTATCAAAAACGTCCGAACAGGCCTCCCAAAAAGTGCTCCTGGAGCCGCCTATGAAGCAGCTTTTTAAAAAAGCACACCATCAGATGCGGCATGAAAAGCTAGGAAAAATCAGAAAGATTGAAAACCTTAGGTTTAATAATGAATGTGCGGCACACAGAAAACCTCCGGAGGGGGCCGATTCGGCCCCTCCCCCCGGACAGGAATAGGTTTAAGCCTAGTGTTATATACAACCAGAGACAAAACAAAACAAAACTCCTAATGTTGAAAATACATGAACCAATTTTTAAAAATTGAGGGTCGCAACCAGTAACTAGGCCATCGTTGGGCGCATAAGTTAACTGCTAATTTGGTTGCCTTTGTATTCAATGTTTGTTGATTTTTAAAGGGAATATGTCACCTTTAATGGGGGCTTGAACTGATATAGCAGATTTGTAGAGCAGATCGAAAAATGGGTTGTGGTGAAAGAATTACCTCGCTACGCTAACTACAGTACCCAAGGTCATGTAATGTCGGCACAGGACTATTTTAGAAGACTGTTTCGGGGTTGGTTTCGTGGCACGAAAGACTGCCCCGTGCCCCGAAAACGCCACGAAACAAAGTCTTCTAAATGGGGCCCACTAGTCATGTGTCGAAATTACTTAGCGTAGCGAGCTAATTCTTTCACCACAACCTATTTTTCGGTCTGCTCTACACATGGATGGTGTCTCTTCTCAGTTCAAACCTCCATTAAAGGTGATCTATTCCCTTTAACCCTATTTGTAACAGGGGGGGGGGGGGGCGGATTCCGCCCCCCCTCATGTTTTTCGCATATATCTCCAGAACGGCTGGGAGCAGACCCATGAAATTTTGGGACTTTTCATAGAATTGAATACCGCATTTGGAGTAAAAAATTTGAGTTCTTAACCTGAACAGAGGCGGTTCCAAGGCAAAGTTTTGGGTGGGTTTGGAGGCGACATTTGGCGATAATACGGAAATGCGATCTTCACGTTTTTTTCCTAACTGCCTCAAGTATGAAGGAATTTCATCGGTTTACGGTGATTGCAACAAGTGCAAATTAGTTTATGTTAATGAAATATCATAAAAATTACATGGCAGAGGCGGTTTCAGGGGCTTGAAAAGGGGGGTTTCCAGGAAGTATTCAATGCTTGGCGGGAAGCCAATAGAGCGATGTAAGGGGCATTTATAGCTATCAAGATGTAAAAGATAGCTTCTGCTTCCATGATTTGCATAATTTATTACATATAGAGTTTCAGGGGCGTGTTCAGGCACATGAAAAGGGGGGTGACTGGCATGGTGATGACGATATGCCAGCGATAACGGCGCAATAGACGGTCAGCTTATAATGATAAATGCACATATGAGGCCAGAAAAGGGAATAGTCATTTTTTTTTGCAGAGGCGCGCTCAGGAATGGAAGAAAGGGGGTAATATTATTGCAAGGAAACTAAGAGGCATGGGCGTATAATGACATACCATACTGCTGTTTTTGGATGAAACACGCACCACAGGGTACTCTACAAACGATTATAAGATAATAGGCGAGTCCAGGTAGGGTAAAAAGGGGGGTAAGCAATGTTAATTGAAGTTGTAAGTGAAATAGTCACTGTTGACTAGTTAGTATCATAATAGCGGATAATATACTTATCAAAAGGTCTTGCGCCGCCCCAGTTTGGATCCTGGATACGCCTATGATGAAAAAAGGAACTATCTACGATCAGTAACATATTTATAGTTACCCAACAGTGTCAGAAAAGTGGTTCCACGATCTAAGTTCACGGAAAAAATTGTTCGCCAGCGGCGGAACAAATTTTTAATGCGTATACCAGTAATTTGTGCATAATTTTTGATACGCGTTTATACACAACCTATTTTCATATATGCCAATATCATATGTGGAAAGTTGATGAATTACCAGTCGTATTTCCTGTACAGGTATGGTTTTGGCGTTAGTCGGGGACGGAGACTCCCGGGTCGTATGTTAAAAGGGTACCTTGTATCGTTGCGTATGCATATATGGGAAACTGGGCTCAAGTCTCAGTCCAAAGTAGGTACTGCCGTCTTTTGCATAACGTGTTTTTAGTGTCCCAGGGTTATCCATGGCCCCGATGACGATGGCATCGGTGGCGGGGTTGTAACCTGAATAGTGTGAGTGAATACGCAACAACTTTTTCGGATGTCGGGAATGGGAAAATTGGGAATGGGAAAAGTTGGGATGTTGGGAAATTTCGGATGTTGGGAATTTGGAGGTTCCGCCTAACGATTTTGTTTGCAATTTGCATGGGCGTAGGAACGTTTTGAAATGTTGGGGCAGCCGCAACCTCACCGGATAACCCCCCTCTAACTCGAAAAACTAAAAGGGCTAGAAAGACGCGGAAAAGACGTTCGAAAACTCTTGATAAAGACATTCGAAGTTAATTCGGGTATTATTTGGCTCAGGTCAATATTGAGGTCACCAGAGGTCATCAAAAGTCAAATTGTCCAATACATGACTATGCTTTGGAAACCCCTAAATATCCCGGGAACTATAACAGCTAGGACCAAGCGGAAAAAAGCAAACGCAAGCTCATGAAAAACGCAATCGCACATGGTGTCATACAATTTGATATCAGGTAAACAGTTTAGGTTCCACTCCAGAGGTTACTAAATGTCATGATGACATTTTTGTTTTCTCAAAAAGTTTGTCATGAGTAACTTTTTATTACTTGACCATATAGCAGTAATTGTAACACCATCGTGTTTTTCTCGTCAAGGTGATTCGAAACATATTAATGGTGGCCTGGTTAGATCAACTTCAAAATTTGACCTAATGTCAAGGTCATTTGGTGACCCAGGTAGGTCATGTTGCATATGGGGCGATGCGACTCGACGAGAAAAACACAGCACCAGGGTGTCATTCACATATATCTATCTTTATTCTATCAAGAGTTATTGGCAAAAAGTGCTGGTGATCTCAGGTGACCTCAGCTGACCTTGCAGAGGTCACTGAGCATCAACTGCACATGGGCCATCCAGAATAAGCTAAAATAACATTATTTTGAAAGAATTGGCCTGATAAAATGCATATTCTCTGAATAGGAAGCATTTGTATATTTTCCCATTTACTTATAATGGGAAGGTCACGGAGTTGACCTGACCTTAGGTCACCAATGCACAAATTTGAGATAAACGAACTGTGGGTACTTATGACCCTATGAAATCCTGCAAGTTGCAAATCTCTCGGACAAACACTGTGACTTTGGCACGACCACAAACATTTTGGGAGTTAAAGTCACTTGACGTAACCTGTTGACCTGACCTGAGATGGCCCGAGGTAAACAATTTCACACCACGTGGGTAATTGATGCCCAAACAGCTGTGCCAAATTTAGCGGTGCTATGCGCCGCCATTTTTCCGCTATTCATGAAAACCCGGAGGGGGGGGGGGGGCGGAAATCAATCCCCGGCAGTGCGCATGTTAACACTCGCCCGTGCAGCAGGGGGGGGGGGGGGGGGGGCATCCACCCCCACCCCCTGCACTGGCGAGGGTTAAGACAATATCAATGACATGAGCGTGCCACTCCTCAGTCGATTTGTCGCGGAATGCTCCGTATGAGAAATAACACAGAACAAATAATCATTTTCAGTGATATTTAATCCTCTCTGAAAACGAGGAGGGAATATGAACTACCCGTGAACTACTTTCAAACCACTTATATTTGTAGCAACAGACGTCAAACAGATATTGACACAAATATGGGTGCGGCTTCCCGCGGTCTGCTTATGCTGTTTATACTCGGCGCAGACGCCGCTCACGTCCAGGGTAATAGAACAACGGGTAGAACAGTAAGGAATTTAACGCCAAAATGAATTAGACAAGATATAATTTGTATCGTAATTGTTTTGTCTATTATAAATTAAAGGTATTGTTTGCTATCAACAACTTGCATTTCCATAGATTATATCTTTATTTATTGAATTAAACTCTAGCAAATATACAAAGTAGTAGTCGAAGTAGTGTATATTTCAGTACATGTAGTAGCATCTGGAAGCGGTCATTAAATTCTACTACGAAGTAGTAGTCGAAGTAGTGTATATTTCAGTACCTGGAGTAGCATTTGGAAGCGGTCAGCGGTCGTTCCAACATTTTTAACCCCCAAGCCCATTTAACCCTTTTACGCCCGTAATATCGAAAAATGGTAAATAAAAACGTTGTAGCTGAGGCTTGTAGCTATCTGTTTCAGAAGTCGGATTTACAATATATACCATAGGTTACGAGCCAGCCTTGTCTGAAAATCATCGATTTAACATGGAAACCCTATGGTGTAGTAGGTTTTAACGCCCAAACGCCCGAGTGCTGCCAACCGTTACTGGTGGGGGCTGCTCACATCAGCCGCGCGTGACGTAACATTCGTCTCACGCGAGGAAAGGAAAATGTCAGTGATTTCTCACGACACGCTCTGCATAGGAGGCGAGCCACGCGCTGTACCTCGGAGGGGTCACAGACGATCACATTTAAAGGCCATGGTAATTGAAAGGTTATTGAAGTTTACGAGTTATGGAAATATACAGGTTAAGTTCTGCTGGTTGTCAGCAATTATGTGTTGCTGGTGTAAACATGTCCAGTTTGCGTCAGCAGTCGTCAGCAGTCAAATGCCAAGATGGGCAGGGATGGCAGGACGGTAGGACGGTAGCGTAGCAAATGTCAAAAGTCCCGTCACTCAAACATGCACGATTCATGTCCGTGACCTTTTGTAGGCCATCAAATGTCTACGAAATATTCGTCCCACAAACCTTACTGTCATCACTTTCGTCGGGAAATGTACGATGTTGGATGATAATGCTGTTGAAGCCGTACTTGGTCATAATGATGATGTTGGGATGTGCAGAGCAGGGGCGGTGGATTGCGGGGGGCAGGGTACCCAAAAGCCCCCAGTCAAAAATCCTGGGGGGCAAAAGGGCCATTTCGCCCCCCCCCCCAGATATTAGCCGGCTCATTATCTCACGTTTTCAGCTGTGTGACGTATTTTTTCTCCCGATTTCGTCTTAACCAATCAGGGATCTTATGCAATGATTATCATGTGTGCTCTGGCGATGAATAAACATCCATTTCTAATGATCAGTGAATCACTGTCAAGATGTGTATCATCAATTTGTATAGCTAGAGGCGATTATTGCTTGCTTTGCTTAGCGAAAATCGACATTGACTAGCGGCAGGATCTGCACTATTCAATTTCTGTCGCAAACAAAGCTGGAATTTTTGTCATCTACATGTCATCTACAGGTGTGACAGATTCGGGGATGGGGGCGCAGTTGACCCCTGGCAAAAAGAAGAGGGTAAAACCATCTTTTTGCCCCTCGATCTGGCGGGCCTTAGAATGGTAAAAGTAATGGCCGAATTTGTCGATGTAAAATGAAGTATTCGGCCAGCTTTGGGTAGCGTAGCAAAACTATAAAATCACAGCGCAAAAAAAATAGCGCCTGCGGTGCAAAATAAATAAGTGGGCACAATACTGAACACTCATATTGCAATATATGTATAGCAAATATAACAATTTACACACCTTTCCTGTCTTTCATCACGAACTTGTATGTCGGCACACTTCTCTGCTCTACAATACATTTTTTTAGATTGAACTCGGCAAATTGCCCCACAGCCCCTTTCCACCCTAATCCCGCGGACCGCCGCAAGAGGGGCAGAGAGGGCAGCTGACCCCCCCCCCCATCTAGAGTTTTTGATAAATGTAATCCGAATGTTTTAATGGGATGGATTTCCGAGACAGGACCCACGCTAAGCTAAGCTTGTTGCGCGGGCCCTGACACCACCATCCGATCGCGCAATTCCAATCATTGGCAGAATTTAGTGGCGAAGTTTATAGTCCCCAAAGATTGAGGACGGTCCCCCGGCTCGCTGGCTTATGGGCAAACAAATAATTTTGGTCTTCTATGAAAGCATAAGAGGGAGCCCTTCCGAAAAAAAGGAGGAGGAGGGGACATGGCCCCCTAATTTTTTGTTTGCCATTTTGTATTCTAAAATATTTTATTTTGCTTGTTGAGAGAGATACAAATCTTGCAAAAGAGCCCCGACGAGAAGAGCCCAAATCTGCAAAGATATATTCCATAGGGGGTTGGGTTTCTCTCAACGAGATCAAAGTTTCACTGCCCCCCCCCCCCACACACACACACGCATGCACACGCACACGTACACATAGACACAGCCCACAGACCCCAGACACACTTTTCGTGACGTTCCTACATCCCTGCAGCATACTCTGTTTGGTTGTAAAGTTTCTCTTGCCGAATATAATTGATGTGTTGTCCTGTCATTCAGCGCTGTGTCGAAAAATTCAGCGCTATGTCAAATAGCTTCATAAGGAAGCATGTGTTAAAAGCAGCGTTACTGGACCAGCGAACGAACACTTACCTACGGACAATATTATGCTAGTTGTGTAAGCAACGATGATAAAATCATTGCATTTGTACTTATTAACTTTATAAATAATTATTTTATCATAAGTTCCGAACTTTTACAGTTCAATTATTTTCTTCTTTCGAAGTACTTCTTTTTTCTTCTTTTGTCATAACAATATGCGCCACATTCAAAATTTGTGCCACTTCTCGCAATCTATACTAAATGTGCGAATCTGTGTTTATGAAATGTAATTATGTAATTGTACATAGTATGTATAATTGATGCCCAAACAGCTGTGCCAAATTTGGCGGCGCTGTGCGCCGCTGTTTTCCCGCTATCTCGAAACACCTCAAGGGGAGGGGGGCAAAATGACACCCTCCACACCAGGGCGAGGGTTAAGACACCTATACCGAACCAACATCATCGATCGAAGAGGCAAAAATCGTTCAAAAGTGAGGGTCCAGTTAACATTGTTGGCTCCCTCGACCTAAAACATGGGCCCTGACCTCCCCCCTCCGGTTCTTAGGTATGCTTATGGAAATTATAGCATTGCGAGGTTATGAAGTCATCGTTATGCCCCAGCTTTAAGGCATTCATCTCGAACCAATATCAGCGATCGAAGAGGGTGAAATCGATGAAATGTGAGGGGCCAGTTATCATTGTTGCCCCCCCCCCCCACCCCAGGCTAAAAAGTGGGGCATGCGGCCGCGCCCCCTTCCCTACGCGAGGTCATGAAATAGTTGTCCCAACTTCAAGACATTCATCTCAAACCAATATCAGTGATCGATGAGGGATAACTCGCTCAAAAGTGTGTGTGTGTGGGGGGGGGGGCAGTTATCATTACTGCCCCCCCCCCTCCCCAGCCTCAAATTGGGAGCCCATGCGGCCCCCCAGCCCCGTTCCTACACCTATGATTGTGAAGTTGTGAATTAATAATTATTCTGCCAACTTTATGGCATTCATATCGAACCAATATCAGTGATTGCAGAATTAGAAATCGCTCAAAAGTAGGGAGCTGTTAATATTGTTGGATCCCAGCCTAAAAAGTGGGGTCTTGGCCTCCCCGACCCCCTGGTTCTTACGCTTATGGGTTATGACTTATTGGTATTGCGGGGTTGTGAATTCAACATTATTTTCGCAGCTTTTAAGCATTCATATCGAACCAATATCAGTGATTGAAGGAGAAATGTTCAAAAGCGGGGGGCCAATTAACATTGCTGCCCCCCAGCCTGAAAAGTGTAGGGGGGGGGGGGGGAGAGGGGGGCATGGCCCCCACGGACCCCCCACCCCCACCCCGTTCCTACGCCTATGGCAATTTGTGTCGCATCACTCACGTTCCGGCCATTGTTCGGAAAGTCAAGTCTCAGTCTATTGTTGTATGCTCGTCAGCCATTTGCACCCGCAGACTAAAACACAATCATTCTTTACAGTCAAAGTATTCACGGAACACAACTTCCAAGTCCAGAAAAATGGGTTAACGGCAACTTTTCTGACACTGGCTGGGTAGCAACTTGTCTGCGGTTAATATTTTTTCCCAATTTGACCTCCCTTTTTCACTAACCTGGTACCGCATATGGCAAAAAATATGATTTATAACTGTTTTGTCTAATGTCACAATCACATACCATTTCATTTATATAAAAAAACATCAAAAAAGGATTTTATTACGCATTTACTTCACCTCCATATTGAGTGACCTGCACACGCCTATGATTTTTGAATTTGCAAACGTCACCATCATATATCAATTTCCAATTCAATCTCTATCGATTCCTATTAGTTGTGTTAAAATCGGTTGATAAGCATGACAGCTATGTTGGATCAAAAATACCACTACAATTTGTAGTTTTTGCCCCCCTGTTGCCCCCTATCAAAAATTTAGATTTTATTATTATTATTTAGAAATGTAGATCCTGTTGAGGGGAACCAAACATCGTTTCTTTTGTGAAAATCGGACTGGTAGATCTCGAGATCTCCGGGGGGGGGGGGCGGAATCCGCCCCCTGTTACAAATAGGGGTAGCCAGGAGCCTGTTACAAATAGGGTTAAGGGCAGTAGGGCACATAATTACGATAAACAGATTGGAAGGCATATTTTCCATACCATTTCGTCAAAAAGCAATACCGGATTTTGGTGAGCGCCGAAATTCGTTGCCATTTACTTGTGAGTACCGACCGTTATAAGCGTGGATTGCTTATCAACTTTAACTTGAAATATCTTTCGGTAGGAATGTTTATATGCAAAATGTGATCAATTTACAATATGTTTTGGTCTCATCTGTCGATTTCAAGTAATAACTCCATTTTTTTGTGGAAAAATTTCATTATTTTCCTTTACGCAGTCCTTATGATATTTTGGAGCCTTTATTTGCGATTGTAACGAAATACACACGCAACAATATCACCAGTAAGGCGCCATAGTTGGCGATGATCGAGTGAGCGTGAAGGAAATGTATGGCGAATTTCAACTCGAGCTGGCAAGTAGTTTCTGAGATACAAAAAAGGGGTGCGCACGTGACACGTGTCCACGTGCACGTGCACCCCTGCCTTGTGGGAAAGTGGCGGCTGAGAGGTCCATAACCACACCCCAAATTTGAACACAATCGGCTCAGCCGTTCCTGATATATGGCATAGGGGTGTGCACGTGCGCACGTGCAGAGGCACCCCGTCCCTGACTTGTGGGAAGCCGGCGGCTGAGGGGTCCCTAACCACACACCAAATTTGCATACAATCGGCCCAGCTGTTGCAGAGTTTTTGCGAGAAATTTTTTTCAACACCCCTCACGCGGCACGCGCCACGCGCAGTGGTAGTCACCCACATGAGTCGGCACTGGTCTCAAACAGGGTAGGTTGGATGGGGCTGCTCAGCAAAGAAGCCCGCTTGTCAATCGGGCGTGCGGTTGCAGAGATATTAGCTTCTCAAAAGCGTCGCCACAGGCCGGGTTGGGTTGGGCCGCTCATATTCAGATTGTTCCCATACACCGCGGTAGGACGCGCTCGCTCGTAATTATTTTAAGTGGCAATGCTTCATGCCATGTCTTGTAGAATTAGGTAAAATGCCAACTGGCAGGTAATTGGGTGTTAGGACAATTTATCATGTAGGAAATATAAATCGATGCATAACACTGGGGGTAACACTAGTTCAGTTCAGTGTGCAGTTAAAGGGCAACAGTCATTACTCGTAGCACACACACACAACACGGCGACAGTCAGTATGGAGCTGCGAGCACTGCACAGCTTCTCATCACCCATACTGGCGATAACTACACAAACTATTCACGTTACTCAGAAGAAGGGTGGCGTTTGGTGCTTGGTAATGACAAGCCTTAGCTAGCCATTTGGGTTGCACAATGCACATCTGCCAGAGGGGCACTATCACTGGAATCTCAGCGGCAAACCGTTAGTTCCAGCTCATAGGTGTTGGTGCTCAGAAGTGTTTGTTCCAGTTCAGGGGTGTTGGTGCTCAGAAGTGTTAATTCCAGTTCAGAGGTGTTGGTGCTCAGATGTGTTTGTTCCAGTTCAGAGGTGTTGGTGCTCAGAAGTGTTTGTTCCAGTTCAGAGGTGTTGGTGCTCAGAAGTGTTTGTTCCAGCTCAGAGGTGTTGGTGCTCAGAAGTGTTTGTTCCAGCTCAGAGGTGTTGGTGCTCAGAAGTGTTTGTTCCAGTTCAGAGGTGTTGGTGCTCAGAAGTGTTTGTTCCAGTTCAGAGGTGTTGGTGCTCAGAAGTGTTTGTTCCAGCTCAGAGGTGTTGGTGCTCAGAAGTGTTTGTTCCAGTTCAGAGGTGTTGGTGCTCAGAAGTGTTTGTTCCAGTTCAGAGGTGTTGGTGCTCAGAAGTGTTAGTTCCAGCTCAGAGGTGTTGGTGCTCAGAAGTGTTTGTTCCAGTTCAGAGGTGTTGGTGCTCAGATGTGTTTGTTCCAGCTCAGAGGTGTTGGTGCTCAGAAGTGTTTGTTCCAGTTCAGGGGTGTTGGTCTGTCTGTCGGCTGTCAACTGTGACAAGAATGACCCTGTGACGTAAGACAATCCTTTCTCTCTCGTCCTCATCATCACCGGTTTCTGTGAACGGCGGACTCAGCTAGGTGGCCGACTACCTGGAACATGGACAATGATATGAGCAGCTATTCATTTATTTTATTTTCACTTCAGCTGACCATTCCACTCATCAAGGGTTATTCATTGGTCATCGTCATACATATAACATCACGAGATTGAACTATAGAGTGCTAAAAACGTCGTACTATTGGCAGATAATGACAAAGTGAAAGTGACAATGAAATGATAAAAACACCATAAACGTTGCAATGATGCGACGCATCTATGATGTTCAGTTGTCACCTCGTACTACCGACTTAGCCCATCGCTTAAATGAACTTTGGGTTGACTCGAATGGAGAACCAGACTTTCGACGCTAAAACGGTTGTACAGCTGACTCGCACTATATACAAATGTCCGTTTACCACGATCAGTTCGCGGACGAGCCAAAGACAGCTGGTCCGATTAACGTGTCTCGCGCTCACGTACCTCTCGATTAAACCTAAACTGCGAGGCTAAACAATGCGGCTGACGAGTAGATATCACACTGTACATCATACATAGGTCGAAATAGTCTACAAATTGGCGTGCATTGAGCCATCCTAGATCATGGATAACATCTGCTATGTGATCAAACTTCCGGCGGTTAGAGATTATCCTTGCGGCAAAATGAACACTTTTTGAATGAGCGCTAAATTCTCACTACTTCTGTTCCCGTACACTTGCACACAGTACCGCAGATGGGACAGTACAAGAGAGTCAATAAGACGAGGCTTAACTCGTACAGGCAATACGTGTCGGGCGTGGGCAACGGGGCCATGACCTGGAACTAAAGAAATTTCGTTAACAAATATTTAAAAAGAAGAAAATACGTCTGACCTATACAAGACCGTTCAAGAGGGGGGGGGGGGGGGACAAACTATGTTTCCTCCCAAGACATGAAGTCTAATACATGCATTTTTAGTTGTTGTTTTTTTTTGCGTTTTTAGAACGGTACTGGGCAAATTTGGTCAAATCTGTTCATTTTTTTTATCTCCAAATTTGGCGGCGCTGCGCGCCGCTGTTTTCCCGCTATTCTCGAGAAACCTCAGGGGGGGGGGGGGGGGGGCAGGCAAAATGACAAATAACCCCCACCAGGGCCAGGGGTAATTAAAAGTTTAATAATTATCACGTTTACAGGTGTCCTTATTTCATTATTTCTATCCAGCACCATTTCGGTCAAGCAAGTCTACAATAGAACAATCGGTCCACATCCATCTTTTTTCCTGTAGGTCCTTCCTGTCTTTCCGGTTACAACGGCGGAGGCGGAGAGGGTGTTCAGTAAGATGGCGAAGACTCTATCCTCTCTCCGAACGACAATGACCGAGCTCCGGATGGAGGCGCTGATCATGTGCGAAGCCCACCGCGAGACCTATACGTTTGACCTATACGGATGACATAATGTCATCTGACAGCGAAGTCGTTGACTTCTTTGCGCGATCGGGAAGTCGCCAGCTAGATTATTTCAGTCTGCCGCTGCCTGGCTGGCTGCCGCAGGTTTCTGCCATAGACTTTATGGCAGTAATATGAGAAATGCAGCCTTCATCGTAGTAGGTATCGGTTACTTCGTCTGCGTGTGTCGTATCTACCATCTATGCGCCCGCCGAGATGCGCAAATGGCCTCGAGGTCCGGGAGCAGGGACATATTTTGTCAATAACCTGGCAACGGAAGTTGATCATCCTATCCGTATGCGGTGCATAGATGGGTAGCTAAAGTTTCTTGAAATGCATATTGAATTTGACGCCATGATCGGGTCATCTGTATTCTTGTTTCGAATGTTGGAAGTGCGACTGGTTCGATCATGTTTTAACGTACTCACCGTTAACTCTTCTTTATTGGAGCGCAACAGATAACAACGACAAACGTGTGCAGCGAAATGCGTATTCATTTTTCCGGTCGGACCATTCCCTTGGTTTACTATCCGAGATTCGGAGCTGGAAATTCAGAAGAAAACTACCATTTATTTGATGCTCCAAGTTCTGTTTTATATTTATATGGTAGCTTCTTTCCACTAACATTTTTTCCTTGACCGCAAAGAAAACCTGTTCAAATCTAAGATACTCTTGTTTTTTTGTGTGTTGTTGCAAGGGTCGTCGAACCCTGTAGTAAAAAGTAGTTGGCCCCGAAGACGAACGGATGGATCCGTCTTTGCTCTTAAGGGCAAAGCCGGCTTGATTCAGCACACATTTTTCATGTTTTTTTTTCACTTGCAGTCGGGAACGAAACATAGATAGATATCCCAAAAGGTCGAAAAGCTAAACAAACAATACAGAAATCATTAGAAATCGTGTGGTTGCAAAATAAAGTGTCCCAAATCCGGGGCGATTTTCGAAACTGGGGGTACCTAGGTAAGATCCGCTCAAACTGGTTGCCCCCCCCCAAAAAAAACGCCGGCTGGATCCGCTCTTGCCTGGCTGACTACCTGGAACATGGACAATGATATGAGCAGCAACCTGGCTGACTACCTCGAACCTGGACAATGATATGAGCGGCCAAAGACTGCTCCTGCCGGGAACCTCAGTAATGCTATGAACGGCAAATGACTGTCATGCAGAGCTACTGACGTAGGTCTGTTTACATAGCATAACATAAATTCCTAGGAAAATAATTTCCTAGGAATTATACTTTTTTACTTTTGCTAATGAAATTTCCCTAGCCCCAAAATATTGGTTTAGTCTGTTTAAAAACTGCTGTTTGAGCACGATAATACACAAAGGTACTCTTCCATATGCTATGTTTAATCTTCTTTGACCTCGCAAGTTACATAGCATGTGTTACATGTTATTCAATGACTTTTTGGAAAACTATGTTCCTGGATGGCTGGATGTTCGGTGTTTCATGCTTATATTTCTCCAGAATATGCCTGAATGTCTCAATTCCTAGGAATAATTTGATAGCTTATCACCTCGGTCTCAACCTGTGGTGCTTCCAAATCCTGAGATCGTGGATGTATCGCCAAATCTGATTGGTCGACGCTAATTGCTTCAACCAATCAGGCGCCGCCGGGTTTTGGCACACCTGTTCAAACATCAATTTCGCACACTTTGAAGGGAAAAAATTCCTCGGGTCATCTCAGGTCAGGTCACCAGACCAGGTCAAGTGACACCACCTCCAAAAAACGTTTGCTCTTGTGGAAAAGCCAGAGTTTCTCACCGATCAGTTTGAAACTTACAGGGTGTCATGAGGGCACAAGTACTTACAATTCGTTTATCTCGGAATTTTTATATCGGTGACCTAAGGTCAGGTCAATTTCGTCACCTCTCCATTATAAGTCGATGGGAAAATATTAAAATGCTTCCTATTTCAAGGATATACATGATATTAGTCCAATTACTTCTGGATCATGTTATTATAGGATGTTCTTGATGATCCAAGTGCAAGTTTTGTTTAGTGACCCCTATGGGGTCATTTGAGGTCACCCGAGTTCACCATCACTTGCTTGTCAATAACTCGCGACGTAATGAAGATATAGAAGTAAAACCGACAGAAATGTGTTTGTCTCGTCAAGACACGTCTCCCTATATGCAACATGACCTACTTGGCTCTTGACCTAAGATCAAGATCACGTGACCTGTGGTCAATTTTTTTAGTTGACAGGTCACCATTTGTATCATTCGAAGCGCCTTGACGAGACAAACATGGCGTAAACAGTTTTCCGTTAGCGGTATTGGATAAAAAGTAATCAGCAAAAAACGGTTTGGCAAAAAAACAGCATTTTCCTTTTTTTGACCTCTGGAGCCTCAAATATTGACCTTAGATCAAATTTGAGGACACTTCGTCGATTGCAAATTTCAATAGCTGGCGATCGTTTTTTTCCCGTTTGTTTCTAGCTAGCATAGTTTCCGAGATATATTGGAATTTCTGGAGTGAAGTCCCAAAACAGGAGGAAAAAAACTGGAAAACTTGACCTTTGATGACCTCTGGTGTCCTCAATTTTGACCTGACCTAAACAAATACTGGAATACTTTCGATAGAACTTGTATCAAGCTATCAAACACCGTTTGTCGCTACTTAGCGTAGTTTTCGAGATCTCACGGGGGGGGGAGGGCGGAAATCAACCCCCTTTGCAGTTCGTGTTCGGCGCAAACTCCCTGCAGTGCGCGGGTTAATATATGTAGCGGCAGCATATAAAAAGGCGGGTTTTCGTATTAGTGCCTCCATATTTTTGCGCGACATTCAACTACACGCGTAAGGAAATGGATAATCAAATCTAGGGAAATTTCACTAGAATAAACTAAGAAGTCTCAATTCCTAGGAAAATATTTTCCTAGGAATGTATTTGTGCATGCTATGTAAACACTGCTGTTCCGGTGAGTCATGGCCATGGTCAGCCGTTCGGCGCGGATTAGTGCCCTTGGCCGGACCGCGGCAGCTCTCAGGAAGTGATGTCACCGGCTTCTGCCGCGTCAGTTGCTGGAGTTGCCGTGCCTGGGGCCGCTGATCTCGCCGCTTCACAGAGAGCTTCTGTGTGGTGGGGCCGCTGATCTCGCCGCTTCACAGAGAGCTTCTGTGTGGAGTTGCCGTGCCTGGGGCCGCTGATCTCGCCGCTTCACAGAGAGCTTCTGTGTGGAGTTGCCGTGCCTGGGGCCGCTGATCTCGCCGCTTCACAGAGAGCTTCTGTGTGGAGTTGCCGTGCCTGGGGCCGCTGATCTCGCCGCTTCACAGAGAGCTTCTGTGTGGAGTTGCCGTGCCTGGGGCCGCTGATCTCGCCGCTTCACAGAGAGCTTCTGTGTGGAGTTGCCGTGCCTGGGGCCGCTGATCTCGCCGCTTCACAGAGAGCTTCTGTGTGGTGGATCAATCATGAAATGACGTATGCTGCACATGTTGTAATGGAAGCTTCGACAGTGCTGTTCCAACATTTGCCTTCGCCAGGTTGTTCAACTGAAAAGTTGAACATTTTTCGAGTTAAACCATTATTTCATTGCAATGCGCCTTTCAATGACGCTGTCGTCAAGTTTAGTATAATATTGTATGCATTGATGGTTGGGACCGTGTAGATTGCACGCCCTGCTTTGATGTATTTCTTATGATTATTCTGATCCCGATTCACCTCATGGTGGCGGCAGCACGGTGGTCGGTGTGTCGGTCGGTGGCGGCAGCACGGGGGACGGTGTGTCGGTCGGTGGCGGCAGCACGGTGTGTCGGTCGGTGGCGGCGGGACGTCGGTCGGTGGCGGCAGCACGGTGGACGGTGTGTCGGTCGGTGGCGGCAGGACGGTGTGTCGGTCGGTGGCGGCGGGACGGTGGTCGGTGTGTCGGTCGGTGGCGGCAGCACGGTGGACGGTGTGTCGGTCGGTGGCGGCAGCACGGTGGACGGTGTGTCGGTCGGTGGCGGCAGGACGGTGTGTCGGTCGGTGGCGGCGGGACGGTGGTCGGTGTGTCGGTCGGTGGCGGCGGGACGGTAGTCGGTGTGTCGGTCGGTGGCGGTAGCACGGTGGTCGGTGTGTCGGTTGGTGGCGGCAGCACGGTGGTCGGTGTGTCGGTCGGTGGCGGCAGCACGGTGGACGGTGTGTCGGTCGGTGGCGGCAGCACGGTGGTTGGTGTGTCGGTCGGTGGCGGCAGCACGGTGGTCGGTGTGTCGGTCGGTGGCGGCAGCACGGTGGTCGGTGTGTCGGTCGGTGGCGGCAGCACGGTGGTCGGTGTGTCGGTCGGTGGCGGCGGGACGGTGGTCGGTGTGTCGGTCGGTGGCGGCAGCACGGTGGACGGTGTGTCGGTCGGTGGCGGCAGGACGGTGTGTCGGTCGGTGGCGGCGGGACGGTGGTCGGTGTGTCGGTCGATGGCGGCGGGACGGTGGTCGGTGTGTCGGTCGGTGGCGGCAGCACGGTGGACGGTGTGTCGGTCGGTGGCGGCGGGACGGTGGTTGGTGTGTCGGTGTCGGTGGCGGCAGCACGGTGGACGGTGTGTCGGTCGGTGGCGGCAGGACGGTGTGTCGGTCGGTGGCGGCGGGACGGTGGTCGGTGTGTCGGTCGGTGGCGGCGGGACGGTGGTCGGTGTGTCGGTCGGTGGCGGCAGCACGGTGGACGGTGTGTCGGTCGGTGGCGGCGGGACGGTGGTTGGTGTGTCGGTGTCGGTGGCGGCAGCACGGTGGACGGTGTGTCGGTCGGTGGCGGCAGCACGGTGGACGGTGTGTCGGTCGGTGGCGGCGGGACGGTGGTTGGTGTGTCGGTGTCGGTGGCGGCAGCACGGTGGACGGTGTGTCGGTCGGTGGCGGCAGCACGGTGGACGGTGTGTCGGTCGGTGGCGGCAGCACGGTGGACGGTGTGTCGGTCGGTGGCGGCAGCACGGTGGACGGTGTGTCGGTCGGTGGCGGCAGCACGGTGGACGGTGTGTCGGTCGGTGGCGGCAGCACGGTGGACGGTGTGTCGGTCGGTGGCGGCAGCACGGTGGACGGTGTGTCGGTCGGTGGCGGCGGGACGGTGGTTGGTGTGTCGGTGTCGGTGGCGGCAGCACGGTGGACGGTGTGTCGGTCGGTGGCGGCGGGACGGTGGTTGGTGTGTCGGTGTCGGTGGCGGCAGCACGGTGGACGGTGTGTCGGTCGGTGGCGGCGGGACGGTGGTTGGTGTGTCGGTGTCGGTGGCGGCAGCACGGTGGACGGTGTGTCGGTGTCGGTGGCGGCAGCACGGTGGACGGTGTGTCGGTGGCGGCGGGACGGCTCATTACGCGCGCCCCTCCGTCCTCGTCCACCGCAGGCCGGGCTCTGCCACGGCGCCGCGCCGGGACGCCCTTTGTGCCTGCGGCTTTTTAACCCCTTCATCCCGGCAATCCAATCAGGACCGCCGGCCGCTCTGAATGTTTTATCGGCGCCGCCGTGACGCGAGACGAATCGATGTGCGCCGCCGACAGCCGGCCCCTGCTGTCCCTGCCGTCCCTGTCGTCCCCGGCCCGGCTCCGGAGGGATTGAGTCACGCCGGACTCAGCGTCTCCCACGGGAGGCTGCTCGTGGTTTCTGGTCTCTTGCCGCAGACCGCGGGGCTCCCAGTGCGGTGGGCGGGCCGGCGCAGCTCCCGGTCGGATGTGGTACTGGTGTGGGAGAGAGACCCAGGTTGAGCTTGGTAGGGTATAGACTGAAGCGGTTCTGACTGGGAGAGAGTGAGAGAGGTCTAGACTGAACTGGGACTGACTTGGAGAGAGACCCAGGTTGAGCTTGGTAGGGTATAGACTGAAGCGGTTCTGACTGGGGGAGAGTGAGAGAGGTCTAGACTGAACTGGGACTGACTGGGAGAGAGTGAGAGAGGTCTAGATTGAACTGGGACTGACTGGGAGAGAGACCCAGGTTGAGCTTGGTAGGGTATAGACTGAAGCGGTTCTGACTGGGAGAGAGTGAGAGAGGTCTAGACTGAACTGGGACTGACTGGGAGAGAGTGAGAGAGGTCTAGATTGAACTGGGACTGACTGGGAGAGAGACCCAGGTTGAGCTTGGTAGGGTATAGACTGAAGCGGTTCTGACTGGGAGAGAGTGAGAGAGGTCTAGACTGAACTGGGACTGACTGGGAGAGGGATCCAGGTTGAGGTGAGACCTGCTGGGAGAGGTACAGACTGAGCTGGGATCGGCTCGGAGAGGGGTACGGACTGAGATGGGACGGGGATGGAGAGGGGTACAGACTGAGATGGGACGGGGCTGGAGAGGGGTACGGACTGAGATGGGACGGGGATGGAGAGGGGTACAGACTGAGATGGGACGGAGCTGGGAGGGGTACGGACTGAGATGGGACGGGGCTGGAGAGGGGTACGGACTGAGATGGGACGGGGATGGAGAGGGGTACAGACTGAGATGGGACGGGGCTGGGGAGGGGTACAGACTGAGATGGGACGGGGCTGGAGAGGGGTACGGACTGAGATGGGACGGGGCTGGAGAGGGGTACGGACTGAATTGGTACCGGATGGGAAAGGTCCAGACTGGGATGGGACGTGGCGGGAGAGGGTACGCACTGATTTGGGACCGGTCTGCTAGAGGGGCACGGACTTAGCTAGGTCAGGGGGAGACCCAGAATGGTGTGTGTCGGGGCGGCAGCGGCTGCATGCATGTCTCGATATGGCCGGGCCCGTGCCGTGGCTCGCCGAAATGGTGCCATGGCGTGTAATCATGGCATGATGCAAGGAGCTCTGGGGCCTCCAAATAGCTGCTGCCGCCGCCGCCGCCACCGCGCGAACAGTACTGGCCGGCCAGCCAGTGCAAGCTGTGTGACCTTTCGCCCTGCAGCCTGCCGGATTAAACACAAAATGATGGTTCCCATTTCCCTTCAAACTGCACTGCCCGGAACCGAAGGTCTCTGATTTTTTTTTAAAATCTGGCATTGGTTTTCCCCGTTAACCTTTACTAGCATATGCAAAACGCGACCGAAACTGAAGTTTGTGGACAGAAGCGCCAGATCACCCGTTTTAGGCGAAATACATGCACAACATTTGGCTGGTTGTACGTTCATTTTCCTTGACTAATTTGAACAAAACCGCTTTTTCACTTTTAATTTTATTTCATTTCATTGCAAATCTTAACGAACCAAGCAAAATTCCTTGAGTCTTGCATACATTGAGCTCTGCTTTAAATTGAGGATCAACCCTAACATGTAAATGTAAGTTTATATACAGTTTGACGGCGAGTGACGCTTCGAGACACATACCAGCGTAGTCGCCAAAATGTTCTGATGTTGTCCCAACCCGGAAACCGCGCCCTTACTCGCCCCTTTGATTGCTACAGCCAATTCGCTGGAAATAAGAAATTGGGAAAATTCGAAAATTGGAAGAAAAAAAAGGAATTTTGAGAGGGCCGTTTTTTATGACAATCGCAATGTCTTCGAATGTTTTTTAGGCCTCATATGTTAATTACGGCACGTCAGGTCCATACAAATCGACGAACAAAGCAAAACGTTAAGCAACATCAAATGGCTCCTCAGTGACCTGACATGACCTTGGCCTGTGACCCGATGATTCTCATGACTGGCTATCAACAGCTGAATCTGACCATCATGACGATCCTGAGTCCAAACTGACGCAAATAAAACGGATGCAGCGCAAAAGCCCCTTACGGCGCTCAGACTACCGTCCAGACCTTGCATTATGACGTCATTTCTCTGTGACCTGACCTCACCTTAAACTGTTTTTGCTGTCAAAATGTGCGCAATTGATTCCTCTTCCGATATGCCTCAGCTGGTTGCACTGCGGTTGACGGCGTGGCCGCCATGAATTAATTCCGGCTGATCGGCAAAAGGTTAGCCGGTCCCACTGTGCAGTGGTAGTGTTTGGACAAAATCGTGCTGCAGCTGGAGTCAGTAATAGATATTTTCCATTTGTGTCCGGTATTTTTCAAGTTCCCACTGAGTGGAAATCATTCCTACAAATTTAAGGCTCATGGAATGGATGAAAGTATGCCTTTTTGGTTCCTTTTTTCATGATAAATTATATTTCATAAATTGGCATATGTTTGTTATTGGAGGAGACAGTAACAAAAGGACTACCGCTGAGGTAAGATGCTTCGTAACTTTGTCTTACCTGTATTCTCTCGCAACAGCAGACACTTTTTAACATTGCCCGCCGGTTTCTTGATGATTACTTCTGAACGCTTGATGAGGAGGAATGCTGTCTGTGCTGAGTGCCATGCTGTCTCGGTAAACATCGGCAGTGGCGGACCGTGCCTGTATCTATCCTGCTCTCACTCCACAGGAATCCTGTATCTATCCTGCTCTCACTCCACAGGAATCCTGTATCTATCCTGCTCTCACTCCACAGGAATCCTGTATCTATCCTGCTCTCACTCCACAGGAATCCTGTATCTATCCTGCTCTCACTCCACAGGAATCCTGTATCTATCCTGCTCTCACTCCACAATAATCCTGTATCTATCCTGCTCTCACTCCACAGGAATCCTGTATCTATCCTCCTGCTCTCACTCCACAGGAATCCTGTATCTATCCTGCTCTCACTCCACAGGAATCCTGCATCTATCCTGCTCTCACTCCACATGAATCCTGTATCTATCCTGCTCTCACTCCACAGGAATCCTGTATCTATCCTGCTCTCACTCCACAGGAATCCTGTATCTATCCTCCTGCTCTCACTCCACAGGAATCCTGTATCTATCCTGCTCTCACTCCACAGGAATCCTGCATCTATCCTGCTCTCACTCCACAGGAATCCTGTATCTATCCTCCTGCTCTCACTCCACAGGAATCCTGTATCTATCCTGCTGTCACTCCACAGGAATCCTGTATCTATCCTCCTGCTCTCACTCCACAGGAATCCTGTATCTATCCTCCTGCTCTCACTCCACAGGAATCCTGTATCTATCCTGCTCTCACTCCACAGGAATCCTGCATCTATCCTGCTCTCACTCCACATGAATCCTGTATCTATCCTGCTCTCACTCCACAGGAATCCTGTATCTATCCTCCTGCTCTCACTCCACAGGAATCCTGTATCTATCCTGCTCTCACTCCACTGGAATGTCTGGCGTGCCATTCTGTCTCGGTAAACATCGGCAGTGGTGGACCGACTTTGTGATGATGAAAGCAGTTCATGCAACGCTCTCGTCCAGCGGGGTCGATTTCTCAAAACGGTGGGGGGGGGGGGGGGGGGCGAACAGGGACGGTTCCAAGGGGGCCTATATCAGCCCCATGGCTCGACTATAACGTGCGAAATCGGCCAAAAATAACACATTTCCTAATTGTAAAGGAATACATAAGGAATAGGCACAAAGCAGTTTGGTTTAAATCAGTTCTTAATGCAAAAATAAACAGTCATATATGAGTTTTGGCATTGTGTCGGGCGGCGCCTCAAACCAAAGTTTTGGGCCGAGCCTTTGACCGACCAATAGCTCTCAGAATGACCGAGAGCCTTCTCAAACTGGCGCAAGGTCCTCTCAGGCCTGACAATGGGCCTCTTGGACAAGCCTATGGCATTATCAGGTATTGCAAAGGCCCTCTCAGACTCCCTCTCTCAGGCCTCGTAAGGACCCTCTCAGGCTAGCATAGGTTAAGCCTTTGTAGAACTGACAAGGGGCCTCTCAGACCGGACGATGGTCCTCTGAAGTCGATCAATGGTCATCTCAAATAAGTGGACGTTCCTCTCTTTACTGACATAGAGGTCTCTCTCGGGCCGGGAAAGCGCCCCTTTAGACCAACTGAGGGTCCTCTCAGAGTGGTAAACGGCCCTCTCAGGTTAGCATAGGGCTCTCCCAGGTCTGGCAAAGGTTCTTTCAGAACGAAGTTAAGAACATATTGCTCCAAGGCCTGGGAAATACCGTCTCAAACCAGAAGAGGGACCTCACAGATCGCTGCAGGGTCCACTCAGGCCCAGACAATTGCCCTCTCAGACCAGCCTGGGCCCGCCCAAGCCTGGAATAAGCTCTTTTTAGCCTGTACATATTATCTAAGACAGCTGAGGGACCCTCAAGCCGACCGAGGACTTCGTCAAGCCGACTGAGGACCGCGGCAGAAGCCGATCGAGGGCCCCTCAGACCGAACAAGGACCCCTCAAGCCGACCGAGGGCCCTCTCAGGCCAATCAAGGGCCCCTCAAGCCGATCTCGGTTACCCTCCAGGAGGGGGTCATGATCCCCTACGCCCCCCCTTGACAACGCCCTCGGTTGTGGATTGGAGCTCCAATCGCAATTTCCAACCGCAATCGTAGCGAGCTCCAATCGCAAACACCAATGCTAGCCTCTAAACTTCGACCTATATCTAAAAAAGTTAGACCCTTTCAGGCCAAGCTATACGTATTTCCTCAGCCCGACTAAGGACTCTTTCAGGCCGGCTGAGGGCTTTCTCAGAATGATTCAGAGCTTTTTAGACTTCAATAGCTTCACATGGCTTCCAGAAAGCCGACTTTGACGTCCAAAGGCCCCACTCTGGGCAGCCCCAGAGGGTCCATTCTGGCTTCCAGAGGGTCACCCAGGCCTCCGGAAGGCATACTCTGACCTCGGGCGGGCTCACTCTGGCCTCTGGAAGGCCCACTTTGACCTCCAGGGGCCACTCTGAACTCCAGATGGCCCACTCGGTCCTGCAGGGAGAGGACTCACTATGGCCTGCAGAGGTTCCGAAGACGAAAAGTGCGGCCTGTTCTGAGCGGTTCTTAGGCTATTTTAAATGGAAAGCATGCAAAACTCATAGACCTACGCGGAGCCCTGTGTAAGCCCACGGGGGACCGCAAAGCTCCAGGTCCTCCCGTGGCTACGCCCCTTCCAGCTGATCCAGAATTTTGTGAGACGATTAATTTACGACTAAAAAACAATTTCTTTAGGTGAATATAAAGATGTTTGGTCGGCACATTCCTTGATTCCTCATTGATTTATAAATTTACTCGGTGCATATTTGACCCGTACAGTATTCGTTGGAATGGAAAACGAGGCAAGAAGGCACCCTAACATAAAGTGGTTATTAACGTTTCCGCGGTTCATAGTAATCCCACAAACCACGCTTGGACGTGAATAATCGCTGGTTTGGGAGCCAAATCCCAAGAAGTCACAACTCTAAAACTTATCGGATTTCGCTTCTGTATGCATCAGTAGGTGATGTAAAAAAACTTTCTTTGTAAAAGTTGCGTAACTTTCGTTTAAATTTGGAAATGTGCCATTCTTTGGGCGATTTGGGGTGTTTGGCTCTTCCGCCCCCCCCCCCTTGGATACGCCATTGACCAGAAAGGGGGGAACACCATGGTGGGGGGGAACTCAACATTGGGGAGGGGGCGAGGGCCACCCCAAAAGTATATAAATCGACACTTATGCTCTCGTCGGTGCACGAATTTATGACGCTGGCCTCAGGTGAGCCGTCCCAGAGGATTCAGCCCATAGAGAACTAATTACCCGGTAATGATACTTGAGCTCTCAGCGTATGGGTTCGAGCCCAAGCTGTTCTGGCCAATAAAGCAGCACCGTGCAATGTATCCAGCCGTGTCACAATAGCTGATGAATCTGTGGGCTGGCGTGTGTCCATTTCACTGGCTGGTACCACACCCTGACCCGGCTTCATTAGTCAGAGCAGCTCTACTCAGCCGGTTACACAATCACCGCCTCCTCTGGGGATGGAATTCCGATGCAATACAGTGCTGCGCAGTGGATGCTGCGCTGCGCTGCGCTGTGCTGCGCTGTGCTGCGCTGCGCTGCGCTGTGCAACACTGTGGATGTTGTCAGCCGGCCGGCACTGCGCCGCAGCAGTGGATGCTGTGCTGCGCTGCGCTGTGCAACACTGTGGATGTTGTCAGCCGGCCGGCACTGCGCCGCAGCAGTGGATGCTGTGCTGCGCTGCGCTGTGCAACACTGTGGATGTTGTCAGCCGGCCGGCACTGCGCCGCAATGTGTGCGGAGGTCCGCCAGGCGCGCCATTTCTCCTCACAGGTACCAAACAGTGGCCTGGTTTGCCTGTCGGGCGTGACGGGGCTGTCCTCGGCCACTGCGGGGGCCCTGCTGGCGGCCTGCCTGCCGTCGGCCAGGAACCGTCCCCACTGTCCGCCCAGCGGCGGCGAGGGGCCGCCCACGCAGTCAGCTCGGGCCTGTGGCCGGTTACGAGGGAGAGTCCTCTCTCTCTCTCACATAGCCGCGGACGGTTCTCAGCGCTCTCCCTGCCCCCCCGTCCATTAGGTAATGCTGCCGGGGACAACCGCCACCGGCGCTGTCGTCTGGCAGCTCCGGACGGCTGCCTTCACTGATGTCCTGTCTCCACCGTTACTGACCGGCGCTGTCGTCTGGCAGCTCCGGACGGCTGCCTTCACTGATGTCCTGTCTCCGCCGTTACTGACCGGCGCTGTCGTCTGGCAGCTCCGGACGGCTGCCTTCACTGATGTCCTGTCTCCGCCGTTACTGACCGGCGCTGTCGTCTGGCAGCTCCGGACGGCTGCCTTCACTGATGTCCTGTCTCCGCCGTTACTGACCGGCGCTGTCGTCTGGCAGCTCCGGACGGCTGCCTTCACTGATGTCCTGTCTCCGCCGTTACTGGCCGGCGCTGTCGTCTGGCAGCTCCGGACGGCTGCCTTCACTGATGTCCTGTCTCCGCCGTTACTGACCGGCGCTGTCGTCTGGCAGCTCCGGACGGCTGCCTTCACTGATGTCCTGTCTCCGCCGTTACTGACCGGCGCTGTCGTCTGGCAGCTCCGGACGGCTGCCTTCACTGATGTCCTGTCTCCGCCGTTACTGACCGGCGCTGTCGTCTGGCAGCTCCGGACGGCTGCCTTCACTGATGTCCTGTCTCCACCGTTACTGACCGGCGCTGTCGTCTGGCAGCTCCGGACGGCTGCCTTCACTGATGTCCTGTCTCCACCGTTACTGACCGGCGCTGTCGTCCGGCAGCTCCGGACGGCTGCCTTCACTGATGTCCTGTCTCCGCCGTTACTGACCGGCGCTGTCGTCTGGCAGCTCCGGACGGCTGCCTTCACTGATGTCCTGTCTCCGCCGTTACTGACCGGCGCTGTCGTCTGGCAGCTCCGGACGGCTGCCTTCACTGATGTCCTGTCTCCGCCGTTACGGCGCTGTCGTCTGGCAGCTCCGGACGGCTGCCTTCACTGATGTCCTGTCTCCGCCGTTACTGACCGGCGCTGTCGTCTGGCAGCTCCGGACGGCTGCCCTCACCGATGTCCTGTCTCCACCGTTACTGGCCAGTGAGCATTCATTGTGTATTGGCATCTCGTGAGTCGTGAAGGAATTGACGATGCTCACCCTTCTAACCGCAAATATAGTGCTGATAACAAGTGAGCTTTTCACTTCCTGGAGCCGATTCGGAGAGCGCCTGCGGGGCCGGTCTCGAACCTTCCGTCCCTCGCCCGATCCCGGTCACGAGCGGGGACCCGTTCAACTCCGGCTATATCTCCAACACCGTGGTGGCGCAGAGATCATTCTGAGCACCCCGTTCAGCCGTGAGGAGGTTCAGTTTGTGAGTACATCCGGGGCCGCCGGGGTCATGCGGTGGCTGTGTTGCCGTGAGATGTCTGGTCGGTGCCGGACGTGGCGAGCTGGCTATCTTGGTCGGCTGATAGTGGGGAAATGCCCAGCCATGAACGTATAATGGTTAACTAGTGCGAAAGCCTTGATGGACCCGGTTGTTACGATAAATAATTAGTCATTCGCCGATTGTGTTCGATCGAACAATATAGTAGTACAATATTGTTTACTGATTTTGCAGGGTGGTTTGCTCAGATATTGACCGTGTATCTGTGATCTCATCTCAGACCTCAGTTCTCAGTTTGGGCGACAGTGTCGCTTCTGCCGGCCCCGCATGTTGTCTGCCGTTCAATTACGAGGCGGCGCCTTTGGGAAAATATGAGGCCAAGCGGGGTCTTTGAAGGTAGAGTTACACGGCCACAGCGGTGACTGGGCCTGGGAGACGCCTCGTCAGTGGACTGGATGACTCGTTGTAATAGGCCGGTGGTTCGTCCGAACGTCAGCACTAGCAGTACCTAATTGGTGAGAAGGACGCGGCGGCATTGTTCCGCTTGTCAAGGATGCAGGATAAGGCGTCATTACTGGCTCCTGTCGCCTAGACGGACGGACACGCAGCGTCGCAGCATTGTGCGCCATTGCAGGCTCCTGCCAGTTCGAGGCACCTGGTACCCTTCCTTTGGAGCCTTTTGTTTAAAGGGACTATCCCACCTTAACATTATATTTGAGTTGAGATAGCCATTTTGATGGCCTGGCATTGAAATTAAGTACGGTAGCAGTTAAAACAACCACAATGATCTAGTCAAAAAGATATTCGAGTTTGATTTTGACATCTGTAAAAAAAATAAGGACCATGTGTATTTGAATAGGACCTCTAAACCGACAGCGTCGTCTCTCTTTACCCAACTGGTAATTATAGTAGACTTGTTTTAAGGTGAACCTTGGAGATATTTTCTACGTTTTAATGGTTTGGTGGTTGGTTTGTTTTGTATTCAAAGCGCCAGAGTTGTCTCGAAATAATTGTGCCCATACTTTGGCAGCGTAAAGGATTTATGTGTAGCTCTAGAGCTCAATATGACGTCATCAACCAAAATATTAAAACTTTTTTTTATGAAATTGAGCACTGTTTGCGAGAAACAAATGTCATAATCGTGTTCGGCAGCAATTACCTCATATTTTGCACCACAAGCGGCGTACATTTGACAACTTTTGGGAAGGTGGGACAGTCGCCTTTAAAGGGATTGTTTCACCTTTCTGAAAGTCGTCAAATATACGCTGGTTGTAGTCGAAAATATGAAGTAAGTGCTGCTGAAAACGATGGTCATATTTTTTTCCTTCTAGGAAAGTCACTTAACTTTATACAATTTAAGTTTCAAATTTGGGATGATGACGTCATTATTGAGCTATAGACCGCCGCTGATTGGCTGACAAAGTGGCTGTCAGCCAATCAGCGGCGGCACTAGCCCAGACATCATTTTGCAAATAGGAAATTAAATTGCGACTAAACGACTAAGTTTTGGGGAAAATGACCTTAGTATTTTCGACATTTCAATAACGGCCTAAGATAATGCTATCTCAGTTCAAAACCAACACAAAGGTGAAACATTCCCTTTAATAACTGTATTAGGTCAGTACTATGGTGTGATGAGACTTGGTGACCAGACATGCGCCTGGATCCCGGGATCCACCTGAGATCCGGATATCTGTGTCATGTGTCCCGAGATCCACATGGGACACCAGATCCAGGTACACAATAAGCCGAGGGATCCACAAAGATCCCAGATCCTGATGTATTTTTAGACGAGGGATCCACAAAGGCTTTCCAAATTTTCAGCTCACCAGGGGCGACTCCAGGCGTGGTTGGGGGGGGGGGGGGGGGGGGGGTGCATGTTTTGGTTTTCAGCGTGACTCGGCTTTCAAAGGGAATCAGTTCCTATTCTCTAACCGTTGTAGATACGAGCCTACGACTTTCACACCTTTCCTTACTGCTTTTTGTACACTTGCTGAACATTTTTCTCTTTTTTTTGCATTGAGCATGGAACTCCAGCAACGTTTTTTTTTTTTGGGGGGGGGGGGGGGCAAGTGTATACACACATTGTATTTAGTAACTCAAAACGTTATTTCGCGGTGGACTATCTCGTGTAATATCGTCTTCATGGATCACAATTGTATTTTGTGACATAGGCGGTTCCAGGGGTGGGACGTAAACGCATGGCCCAATGTTATGGGCGGCTCCAGGGATGACATTATGGGGAGTTGTGGAACCACGACGTCCAACTACATAGCAAAAGATATCAACTTAAAACTTGGTGACTTGTTTTAGCAATGCCTTACACACGTTTCGTTTTTGTTGTTGACATTTTTGGTTTCCCGAGGGCGACTCCAGGGATGGATTTTGGGGGCATGTGTTTGACTCCGTTCACACGCATTGTGCTTAGTGCCCCTGAACGTTATTTTGCAGCAGGGGTAATTTCATGCTATATCATCTGCATGGATCACAATTGTATTTTTGGGCATAGGTGGTCCCAGGGATGAAATTAGGGGAATTGTTGACCCATGGCGTGACATTACATAGCAAAATATATCAATAAGCAAAGATAAAGATAACAAAAGACAAAGCTCAATTCCCCTCCCCATACTTTCCTGAGCACGCCACTGTACAAATATAAAACTGCCATAATTTACATTCTCATGCATACGCATATAATAATAAGCATCTAAAACAGAAATCAAAGCGGGAAACAAATATAGTGGCATGTTTAGATACCCCCCTTTAGAATGGCCTGAGGACGCCATTGGGTTAATTGCCCCAAACTTTACAAAGGAGTATATGTTAGAGCATACAATTAGGTGGCGAAATCGAAGAACATGAAACAATTGCGTTCAAACAACGTTCCAGGACAAGAACCTAAAAATGCATGTTTTCACCCATTTTGTTTTGCTGCCTGTATCCGCCCATGACAAAATGTTGCATATTTATGAATATAGGAATGTAGTTCATGCTCCAAGGAATCGAATGCCGCTTTCCCGGAGATATTTGGTCCAGCAGTTGCCGACATACGAAGGGGGGGGGGGGGGGGGGCGAATAGCCCCCCCCCCGACAGATTCGTATTTTGTTTTAGGCCGACAGTAATAGAAAATTAGAGATCTACTGAGATCCCAGATAACCAGGAAGCTGGAGACTCTCAAAGGCCCAATATATACATGCATTTTAAAGTGAAAACCTTGAAAAAGTCTTGCAATTTGGCTATACGGAGTATTTTGAGCTAAAAAACGAATATGACATTTGTTTGGACGATAGATGGATATCCGTCGATAAATAGACATGTTTCTCTTTTCTCCTTCATGGCCTGAATAAACTTCATGACAATGTATGGCATCATGCATATGGTAGCTTGGCTGCTTGGATATGGAAGCTACTGCACACAATAATGGCGGACTTTATGCATATATACGCAGGCTGCTTGTAACGTAAACAACCGTTGTGAAGTTTCGCGGACCCGAAACAGAGTCTTCTAAAAGGGGCCACTAGTCCTGTGTCGAAATTACTTAGCGTAGCGAGGTAATTATTTCACCACAACCCATTTTTCGATCTGCTCTACAAATCTGCTATCTCAGTTCAAAACCCCATGTTAAAGGTGAACGTTTCCCTTTAAGCCGAACGATCCACAAAATATCCTAGATCCTGTTTAAGGCGTGGGATCTAGAAAGATCCCATATATTTTGTTTTATGTTTTACGCCGAAGTATCCACAAAGATCCCAGATCCTGATATATTTTATGCCGTGTGATCTACAAAGATCCCAGATCCTGACATATTTTGAGACGAGGGATCCACAAAGATCCCATATCCTGAATAATTTTACCCCGAGGGATCCAGGAGGATCCCAGATCTTGATACATTTTGAGACGAGGGATCCACAAATATCCCATATCCTGAAGCGTTTTACGCCGAGGGATCCAGCAGGATCCCATATCTCCATGCATTTTACGCAGAGGGATCCACTGGCATCCAAGATCTTCATGCATTTTACGCAGAGGGATCCACTGGGATCCCAGATCCAACTTCGGGATCCAGGCACAAGTCTGTTGGTGACATTGGTAATGTTCGCAGTTGAGAATGTGCGCTAATTTTCTGATATTCTGTTAGGAAAGCAGAGATCGAAGCCATTTCAGATAACATGCATTGCGAAAACGGTTGTAATTGTGCAGGCATAGCCCGGGCAAATACATAAAATGAAGCTCACTTGAAAGTTAATTTAGGACGAGTACATGTAATTGGCCTATTTAGGGACAAAACTCGTGGTTTGGCACCACTTGAACGTGTTGAATTGATGAGGACGACCACATTGATCATTTTAATGTCTCGTAACCGTTTAAGTTGCTGAGACAGACGCGGGTGGAGCGAAAAACGTGCCCTTAATTGAAAGAGGATGGGAGAGAATTTATCCAACGAATGTTTCGACACCATACGTGTGCATCTGGAAAGCATTCGAAGGGTACAAACTCCGGTGATTCTGATCTGTAGCAGTGAGGGTCTCCGTGAAGTCAGGGTGAATATGTAGGGTAACAACAGAGACCTTGCGTTCTACCGCTCCAGAACAGAGCAGACCATTAGTCGAGCGGTAACATGCACGTGTCTCCTGATTGCTGCCACTTTCACCTCCTGCTTGGCCGTGCCGCCCGCTCGGCTCCGAAATGGAAGGGAAGGGGTGCAGTGCGGCGCAGTGGAGCAGTGGGGCCGATTTACCGCCCGCTCACTGTACCAGAGCCGTGGTCACCTGGAACTAACCAACCCACGTGACTAGTATCCCGATCAGCCTTCACTAAACAACCGGCGCCGGTCAAAACAAACAAACGGTCAACACAGTGTCGAAAGGCGGCCTGGGACACGTGTTGCCGCCGCTGTGACGGCTGCGGCCGGCCGGCCACGGCGTTCATCCCCCGCGGCTGATCCGACCGGCGTTCATCCCCCGCGGCTGATGCGGCCACGGCGTTCATCCCCCGCGGCTGATCCGACCAGCGTTCATCCCCCGCGGCTGACCGACCAGCGTTCATCCCCGCGGCTGATCCGACCAGCGTTCATCCCCCGCGGCTGATCCGGCCACGGCGTTCATCCCCGCGGCTGATCCGACCAGCGTTCATCCCCCGCGGCTGATTGACCAGCGTTCATCCCCGCGGCTGATCCGACCAGCGTTCATCCCCGCGGCGGATCAGACCGGCGTTCATCCCCCGCGGCTGATCCGACCAGCGTTCATCCCCCGCGGCTGATCCGACCAGCGTTCATCCCCGCGGCTGATCCAACCAGCGTTCATCCCCGCGGCTGATCCGACCAGCGTTCATCCCCCGCGACTGATCCGACCAGCGTTCATCTCCGCGGCTGATCCGACCAGCGTTCATCCCCCGCGACTGATCCGACCAGCGTTCATCCCCCGCGGCTGACGGCGGATCAGACGGGGGGGGGGGGCTGCGGCTGTGTTTTAGCGGCGCGGCGTCCCCTCGGCCGGTCTCGGCGGCTGACCTCTCCCCACCACCGCCGATCCATCAGCCAAAAGCCATCGCTGCGGCCGGCGATGACTCGGTGCGGCGGAAATCGATCGGTCCTGGCGGGTTCCGCTGCTGCCGGCGGCCGCCGCGGTTCATCGGCGGCACCGCCACCGTGACGGGCCGGGCACAGAGGATCGGGGACCGGGGAGGGGACACTGGGACAGAGGTCTGAGGACCGGGGACAGAACACGACACGGGAACAGAAGACCGGGGACGGGAACCGGGGGACAGAGGACCGGGAACAGGGGGGCAGAGGACCGGGGACAGAGCACGACACGGGAACAGAAGACTGGGGACCGGGAACCGGGGGACAGAGGACCGGGAACCGGGGGGAAGAGGACTGGGAACCGGGAGGCAGAGGACCGGGGACAGAGCACGACACGGGAACAGAAGACCGGGGACCGGGCACCGGGGGGGGGGGGGGGGGCAGAGGACCGGGAACTGGGGGCAGAGGACCGGGAATCGAGGGACAGAGGACCGGGGACAGAGCACGGCACGGGAACAGAAGACCGGGGACCGGGAACCGGGGGACAGAGGACCGGTGGTCGGGGGTGATGGACCGGGGACAGAGCACGGCACGGGGAACGTAGGGCCGGGGACCGCGGGGCCGGCGTTTTTTTAGCCGCGGCGCCCATCCATTGTGATGAGATGGGGTGGCGGGGAGTCGGCGGAGCAGGACGGCAGACCGGCCGGTGGCCACTGCTGCTGCTGTCCAGCTGAGTGGTAACCGGCGGCACATTGACAGATCAGAGATCCCAGACGAAACGGTCTGACGATGGCCAAATGGATGGTACCAGAGGAGCTCTCTATATGCAAAGTAGCACATTTTGCAATCAATTGCGCTACCAAACGACGGCGGATACATCACATAGCTGCATGCATGTGCTAATCTTAGAGCCGCCGGCAGGACACTGTGCAACGCAGTTCTTTACAGTTGAAAGGAATCTATCATCTTTTCCTGAAATATCTGCGCGTCGTGACATTCATCCTACACCGTTCCCGTCACGGAGCGCTACCATTCCGCCTTTGTGCTCTGCTCAATCATGACACGGAAACTGGACACTGACTGCCGTCACGGAGGCTTTGACCTCCCGTCACGGAGGCTTTGACGGGGGCCGGTCCTCATGACATGTCCCGCTGGTCCGGAGAGTTTCGTCGGCCTTTGTGCTCTGCTCAATCATGACACGGAAACTGGGCACTGACTGTTCTCTCTGCGGCAGCCGGCACCCATCTTAATACTTGTGCAATGTTGAACAGTGCTCAGTATTGTCCAGCATTGCACCACGGCCTGCCGCCCGGCCGGCGCCCTGTCCGGCCCGGCCCGGCCCGGCCCGGCCCGGCCCTCTGAGTGCAGTGGCGAGCGTGCCAGCTGATCGGGCCGCTCTCCGGCCTGGTTAATTGACGTGTGCGGGATGGTCCGGCCGGGAGGTTGCGGGCGCCGGTCGGTCGTGACGAGTGGTGGGTGGAGGCGCACACAGGGAGTGCCGCTTACATCACCCACCTACCCAGCCTGCCTGCCTCTCTCCCGTCCTACCCAGCCAGCCAGCCTGCCTCTCTCCCGTCCTACCCGACCTGCACGCCGCCTGCCTGCGACGCTTACATCACCCACCCACCCACCCAGCCTGCCTCTCTCCCGTCCTACCCGACCTGCACGCCGCCTGCCTGCGACGCTTACATCACCCACCCACCCAGCCTGCCTGCCTCTCTCCCGTCCTATCCGACCTGCACGCCGCCTGCCTGCGACGCTTACATCACCCACCCACCCACCCAGCCTGCCTCTCTCCCGTCCTACCCGACCTGCACGCCGCCTGCCTGCGACGCTTACATCACCCACCCACCCACCCAGCCTGCCTCTCTCCCGTCCTACCCGACCTGCACGCCGCCTGCCTGCGACGCTTACATCACCCATCCACCCACCCGGCCTGCCTCTCTCCCGTCCTACCCGACCTGCACGCCGCCTGCCTGCGACGCTTACATCACCCATCCACCCACCTAGCCTGCCTCTCTCCCGTCATACCCGACCTGCACGCCGCCTGCCTGCGACGCTTACATCACCCACCCACCCACCCAGCTTGCCTCTCTCCCGTCCTACCCGACCTGCACGCCGCCTGCCTGCGACGCTTACATCACCCACCCACCCACCCACCCGGTCTGCCTCTCTCCCGTCCTACCCGACCTGCACGCCGCCTGCCTGCGACGCTTACATCACCCATCCACCCACCCAACCTGCCTCTCTCCCGTCCTACCCGACCTGCACGCCGCCTGCCTGCGACGCTTACATCACCCACCCACCCACCCTGCCTGCCTCTCTCCCGTCCTACCCGACCTGCACGCCGCCTGCCTGCGACGCTTACATCACCCACCCACCCAGCCTGCCTGCCTCTCTCCCGTCCTATCCGACCTGCACGCCGCCTGCCTGCGACGCTTACATCACCCACCCACCCACCCAGCCTGCCTCTCTCCCGTCCTACCCGACCTGCACGCCGCCTGCCTGCGACGCTTACATCACCCACCCACCCACCCAGCCTGCCTCTCTCCCGTCCTACCCGACCTGCACGCCGCCTGCCTGCGACGCTTACATCACCCATCCACCCACCCAGCCAGCCTCTCTCTCCCGTCCTACCCGACCTGCACGCCGCCTGCCTGCCTGCCTGCGACGCTTACATCACCCACCCACCCACCCGGCCTGCCTCTCTCCCGTCCTACCCGACCTGTACGCCGCCTGCCTGCCTGCGACGCTTACATCACCCACCCACCCACCCAGCCTGCCTCTCTCTCCCGTCCTGCCCGACCTGTACGCCGCCTGCCTGCCTGCGACGCTTACATCACCCACCCAGCCTGCCTGCCTCTCTCCCGTCCTGCCAGACCTGCACGCCGCCTGCCTGCGACGCTTACATCACCCACCCACCCACCCAGCCTGCCTCTCTCTCCCGTCCTACCCGACCTGCACGCCGCCTGCCTGCGACGCTTACATCACCCACCCACCCACCCAGCCTGCCTGCCTCTCTCCCGTCCTACCCGACCTGCACGCCGCCTGCCTGCGACGCTTACATCACCCATCCACCCAGCCAGCCTGCCTCTCTCCCGTCCTGCCAGACCTGCACGCCGCCTGCCTGCGACGCTTACATCACCCATCCACCCAGCCTGCCTGCCTCTCTCCCGTCCTACCCGACCTGCACGCCGCCTGCCTGCGACGCTTACATCACCCACCCACCCACCCACCCGGCCTGCCTCTCTCCCGTCCTACCCGACCTGCACGCCGCCTGCCTGCGACGCTTACATCACCCCCCCCCCCCAGCCTGCCTCTCTCCCGTCCTACCCGACCTGCACGCCGCCTGCCTGCGACGCTTACATCACCCACCCACCCACCCGGCCTGCCTCTCTCCCGTCCTACCCGACCTGCACGCCGCCTGCCTGCGACGCTTACATCACCCACCCACCCACTCAGCCTGCCTGCCTCTCTCCCGTCCTACCCGACCTGCACGCCGCCTGCCTGCGACGCTTACATCACCCACCCACCCAGCCTGCCTGCCTCTCTCCCGTCCTACCCGACCTGCACGCCGCCTGCCTGCGACGCTTACATCACCCACCCACCCACTCAGCCTGCCTGCCTGCCTCCCGTCCTACCCGACCTGCACGCCGCCTGCCTGCGACGCTTACATCACCCACCCACCCTCCCAGCCTGCCTCTCTCCCGTCCTACCCGACCTGCACGCCGCCGCCTGCCTGCTGCTCCTGCTGCTCCTGCACTGCTGACCCGTCACGACTGCAATGGAGCCTCCCGTCCCGTCCCCAGGTCAGTTTGGACTGGTGCCGATCAACACTGGCCAAACGTGCCCAGGGACCAGAGCCCCATATTGGAATTAAATTATTATGTGGATAGCTAACTCAAATCCAATATTCAGTGACCTATGGCCTTGGCACAGATCGTCTGGGGCTAAATATGCCTATGTATTTATTTTTTTCTCCGCAGGGTGAACCTCTACATGCTTATGCAATTCCAAGAAAATCGCCTGAGTTGGGCATGCGGTCGGTCGATTTGACATGGAATGTCTCGCAGCATAGCTTATCGGTTTTAGCGAAAAATGTTCATGGTTTTCGAGCTTGAAATATTAACGGCAATGGCCAATGGCCATATGCAGTTTATTCACATTTTTCGTTTGTCGTCCATCCTCAACTGCCTCTGGATTCTACGGCTGGTTCACCACCAGCATGTGGTATGCGATTCGCTCAAGAGATTGATCAACGGAGAGTTGCTACCCATGTGAGCACGGACACGACACCATAGTGTCGACACGACACCATAGTGTCGACACGACACCATAGTGTCGACACGACACCATAGTGTCGACACGACACCATAGTGTCGACACGACACCATAGTGTCGACACGACACCATAGTGTCGACACGACACCATAGTGTAATACATGACAAGTGAAGACACTTCGATTGTTCTGTGTAATTCATTTTCTCCTGCAAGAAGTTCCTTTCGCGCAAATACAAACTAATGTATGACGATTTATAATGCTTACGATATTTTAGACCAACAGAAATATGCATTCAACAAGTCCACTCCGACTGACAGTTTTGGTATATTTAATCCAGATGCAATAAATATTACCTTTTCATTAAGTTTTTTATTTATTTGGTAAAATGAAGAAAAAAATGAAAGTACTATTGACATATTATACGAAATGGAAATAGCGGGATTCAAACAAGAAAAGGCACTGAGCTTAATCAACAACGCATTTCATAAGCCCACGCCACTGTATTGTCCTCTGTTTCGGCAATTTTGATGCATTCAATGTAGAAGGCCACCAAATTGCCGTCATAAAGTGCGATAAAAAACATGGGTTCTCAACTACAAACTAATCAAAGAACGAGGTCTTCAAATTCAAACCATAGCGAAATAGCTCTGAGCCCATAAAGATGTACTACGTGCTTCATGAGCTCACGGCACTTGATTGTCCTCTGTTTTCGGCAATTTTAATGCATTCAATGTATAAAGACATTCAATGTCCGTCATAAAGTGCAATACAAACCATGGGTTCTTAACTATAAACTTATCAAAGAATGAGATCTTTGAAGCATGGTGAAATAGCACCAAGCCTAATCAACAACGGATTGCATAAGCCCATGGCACTTGATTGTCCTCTGTTTTCGGCAATTGTAATGCATTCAATGTAGAAAGACATTCAATGTCCGTCATAAAGTGCAGTAAAAAAACATGGTTCTCAACTATACATATGTGAATGAGATCAAAGAGCGAGGTCTTTGAAGCATATCGGAAGAGCCGTTTCTCTTGTTTCATTTTTAGCTTGGCGCCCTATCTGCTAAATTGGCAATACCACTCGTTGATAAATCACGGGCAGATATGAATCGAAAGAAAGGCGAAAAACAGGAAAATTGTCTAATTTGGCCTTCTTGGTCCTGAACTTTCTTGGGTGTGCATGCAGATAAAACATTTTGTCAACTGATACGCTGCCAGTATCATATTCATAAAATGTCCGTTCATTGCGTTCATATAGGCTTCATAGTTCTTGCACCTTTCTCCGCCACTTCAGGTCTTCAGTTCGATAAGCAGGACGTGTTTTCGAGGCTCTACCAATAGGGTGTTTTGTTGCGCTAAGAGAAGACATTCGCCGTTAATGTTTTTACCAGACGATATATAAGATGATGAAGATAGTGTTTTTTATATTTTTCGTGATGCATCTACTCTAAATAAGACGTAATATTTAATTATATTTTCAACATTTTCATCATTTTCAAAATTATGACATGAAGTTTCGCGAAAGCGAGCTCAGATTTTCTCGCGTGAATTTACAAGTCACGAGGCAAAAATCACGCGATTTTCACAAGAACTTCTGCAAGAAGAAATCCTTCGATGCAAACATCGTACAGGATAGCACAAACAAAATAATGGTTCAAAGCTGATCAAGATCAAGATCGCTGACGATGACGCTGTAAGATGCAAGAGCTATGCCGAAATACAAATAGCAATTGGTATTATCATTGCGCCACATTCCGAAGCCGGAAATAAACAACCAACGAAGAACGACGAACGAAGCGAAATACCACTTGCATCTCCATCGAGTTTGTATTGTTTTATGTATATACCTTATATTGTTGCACAGTACTTTTTACTCCCACTTTATATCCTTTCCCCTCACTAATGCAGCTCGCTGTGCGCGGTGCCTAAATGGCTGACGCGCCGCACTGCGCCATCCTTTTCCTACATCACCTGATCATCTCATATAGCTTCTCGACGGGCACGGAATAGCCACTAGTGCATCGTTTTATAACATCATGCAATGTACGAAAGAGTGGATGTGTCGGCATGTATAAATACAAAAATACAAAATACTGCACCATACGAACTTACTTCAGATCATGGTTAGAAAATCACTGGCCTGCTCAAACCCTTTAAACACACATGATCGGCTTATTTTTTCGTGTCTTCGGAAACCATCTGCAACTTTGTTGGGAAACCATACAGACTTGTTAGAACGATCATCATGGTTATGCAGCCAATGCCGAAAAGACCTGGGCAAGTCGACCGAATCATCTTCACAGAGCGATGGGCAAGGCAGGGCACAGTTCGAACAGTCTCCAGGGGTTTTGACATCGATTCCATCAGGCTCAACCTCTAGTCACACCTGCTCATTAATTCCCGCCTGCAAGAAAGAAATAAAACAAGATGCAGCAAAATAACGAATGAGGAGAAGCCTCAACCGTCACAGGGTCCGGCTATCAAGATGTAGAAAGCAGTGGGAAAAGGCCAAAGAAGACCTAGAAAATGTCAGTCTTTCATCAGAAAATCTTGTCCAACAGCTGTCAAAATACTTTCATGGACAGAAACTATCATTCTTGAGCTCACAAATAAGGCTCGCAAACAGAAAAGGTAAATGAAAAAGATACACGGAAACAGATATAAAAATTGCCTTAGCACTGTACCTTAAGAGCCCTCGGGCCTACCGGCGTTTGTCAAAAATGTTTGTATTTCCATCAACAAGGTATCTGGCACGTTGGAAGGAGATGATGAAGACGAGTAACGAATTTATTCATCAAGGTATCTGGCACGTTGGAAGGAGATGATGGAGACGAGTAACGGATTTAATCATCAACAAGGTATCTGGCACGTTGGAAGGAGATGATGAAGACGAGTAACGGATTTAATCATCAACAAGGTCTCTGGTACGTTGGAAGTAGATGATGAAGACGAGTAACGGATTTAATCATCAACAAGGTCTCTGGCACGTTGTAAGGAGATGATGAAGACGAGTAACGGTTTTAATCATCAACAAGGTCTCTGGCATGTTGGAAGGAGATGATGAAGACGAGTAACGGATTTAATCATCAACAAGGTCTCTGGCACGTTGGAAGGAGATGAAGAAGACGAGTAACGGATTTAATCATCAATACCACGGCGCCCTGCGCCATCGCCCATCATGTGACCATGTGACCATCATGTTACCATGTGACCATCATGTGACCATGTAACCATCATGTGACCATGTGACCATGGCGCCCTGCGCCATGATTGGCATTGTGTGTTTAATATAGTGTCTTGGCATGTTGCACACGTATGTGTATATGGCTGGAAGGATTATCTGAACTTAGCTTTTACTGACCCTAATTTTCTCGCCAAAACTCTGTCGGATGGAATCTCCCCACTTGTCTTACCGCGGGGCGGATCAGATCAAGCTTTCTCTTTTCTCTGATCATGTGGACAGGCCTGTCTTGAAGTGTTTATTTTTAGCGTTGGGTGGTCCAACTTGTTTTAAAGCTTCAAGTGATGTTATATGAGGACAACCCTCGGATACCAACCTGAGTCACATACTGTGCTAACTCGGGTTTGTTATAATTCGGACTAATATCGGCGCATTTGGCCACTAGATTTCGAGTATGCTGCTTTGAAAAGGATGCTGTATGACAACCGAGGAATTAATATGCAGGAATTATGTTAGCGCTTATGTACAAAATGCACGTTCTTTCGTCGTGCAAATTTTATTTAGAAAATAATTAAAACTGGAGGGAATATAGCACACAAAAGTTGTGTCCAAAAACTTAGTGTTCACTCGTTATATCGGGCATCGCGTCTTTTTCTAGCAATTTTGCACTTCTAATCAGCACAATGCTACATTCAAGGGCTCATTGTTTGGGAATGACGTTTGGTGATGTCATACCAAGGCGTGAGTAACCTTTTCGGCCACCCCTAAACGAAGGAAAAGCATTACAAGGTTTTGCACGGAAAAATGTATCTGTGTCTTCACTTGTGATTTATTACACTATGACGACACGGTAGCCGGATCGGATAAGTGGGCAGCAGAGATGGGTCGTGACAGGCGTGGCAGCAGCGCCAGCAGCTCGTGAGCTCTCGGGGAGTTATCGGTGCACCTTCTGCAGGTGTGCACTGTGCAGCCCGTCCCGAGTGGCGTCAGCGCTGCAGGGGTGTGCATGCAGTGCTGTGGTGCTGGTCCTGAGCAGAAGGGAACGCACCACATGGAGAGGTGAGGCCTCAGTCAGAACAGTGAACACGGTCCCCGGGGGCCCCAACCAGGCCCGGCTGGGGAATGACATGCCTGTGCATCGCCACCCCCTCCCTGATTGCGGGAGTTGTGTGACCCCTCAGCTTGGCGTCCTGTAGAGCTGCTCCCGCTCTCTATTACCAGATCGCTCTCTATCCCATCTCTCCTCCCGCTCTCTATTACCATATCGCTCTCTATCCCCTCTCTCCTCCCGCTCTCTATTACCATATCGCTCTCTATCCCATCTCTCCTCCCGCTCTCTATTACCAGATCGCTCTCTATCCCATCTCTCCTCCCGCTCTCTATTACCAGATCGCTCTATCCCCTCTCTCCTCCCGCTCTCTATTACCATATCGCTCTCTATCCCATCTCTCCTCCCGCTCTCTATTACCAGATCGCTCTCTATCCCATCTCTCCTCCCGCTCTCTATTACCAGATCGCTCTCTATCCCATCTCTCCTCCCGCTCTCTATTACCAGATCGCTCTCTATCCCATCTCTCCTCCCGCTCTCTATTACTAGATCGCTCTCCATCCCATCTCTCCTCCCGCTCTCTATTACCAGATCGCTCTCTATCCCATCTCTCCTCCCGCTCTCTATTACCAGATCGCTCTCTATCCCATCTCTCCTCCCGCTCTCTATTACCAGATCGCTCTCTATCCCATCTCTCCTCCCGCTCTCTATTACCAGATCGCTCTCTATCCCATCTCTCCTCCCGCTCTCTATTACCAGATTGCTCTCTATCCCATCTCTCCTCCCGCTCTCTATTACAAGATCGCTCTCTATCCCATCTCTCCTCCCGCTCTCTATTACCAGATCGCTCTCTATCCCATCTCTCCTCCCGCTCTCTATTACCAGATCGCTCTCTATCCCATCTCTCCTCCCGCTCTCTATCCCATCTCTCCTCCCGCTCTCTATTACCAGATCGCTCTCTATCCCATCTCTCCTCCCGCTCTCTATTACCAGATCGCTCTCCATCCCATCTCTCCTCCCGCTCTCTATTACCAGATCGCTCGCTATCCCATCTCTCCTCCCGCTCTTTATTACCAGATCGCTCTCTATCCCATCTCTCCTCCCTCTCTTTATTACCAGATCGCTCTCTATCCCATCTCTCCTCCCGCTCTTTATTACCAGATCGCTCTCTATCCCATCTCTCCTCCCGCTCTCTATTACCAGATCGCTCTCTATCCCCTCTCTCCTCCCGCTCTCTATTACCATATCGCTCTCTATCCCATCTCTCCTCCCGCTCTCTATTACCAGATCGCTCTCTATCCCATCTCTCCTCCCTCTCTTTATTACCAGATCGCTCTCTATCCCATCTCTCCTCCCGCTCTTTATTGCCAGATCGCTCTCTATCCCATCTCTCCTCCCGCTCTCTATTACCAGATCGCTCTCTATCCCATCTCTCCTCCCGCTCTCTATTACCAGATCGCTCTCTATCCCATCTCTCCTCCCGCTCTTTATTACCAGATCGCTCTCTATCCCCTCTCTCCTCCCGCTCTTTATTACCAGATCGCTCTCTATCCCATCTCTCCTCCCGCTCTCTATTACCAGATCGCTCTCTATCCCATCTCTCCTCCCGCTCTCTATTACCAGATCGCTCTCTATCCCATATCTCCTCCCGCTCTCTATTACCAGATCGCTCTCTATCCCACCTTTTCTCCCGCTCTCTATTACCAGATCGCTCGCTATCCCATCTCTCCTCCCGCTCTTTATTACCAGATCGCTCTCTATCCCCTCTCTCCTCCCTCTCTTTATTACCATATCGCTCTCTATCCCATCTCCCCTCCCGCTTTTTATTACCAGATCGCTCTCTATCCCATCTCTCCTCCCGCTCTCTATTACCAAATCGCTCTCTATCCCATCTCTCCTCCCGCTCTCTATTACCAGATCGCTCTCTATCCCATCTCTCCTCCCTCTGTCTATTACCAGATCGCTCTCTATCCCATCTCTCCTCCCGCTCTCTATTACCAGATCGCTCTCTATCCCATCTCTCCTCCCGCTCTCTATTACCCGATCGCTCTCTATCCCCTCTCTCCTCCCGCTCTCTATTACCAGATCGCTCTCTATCCCATCTCTCCTCCCGCTCTCTATTACCAGATCGCTCGCTATCCCATCTCTCCTCCCGCTCTTTATTACCAGATCGCTCTCTATCCCCTCTCTCCTCCCTCTCTTTATTACCATATCGCTCTCTATCCCATCTCTCCTCCCGCTCTTTATTACCAGATCGCTCTCTATCCCATCTCTCCTCCCGCTCTCTATTACCAGATCGCTCTCTATCCCCTCTCTCCTCCCGCTCTCTATTACCATATCGCTCTCTATCCCATCTCTCCTCCCGCTCTCTATTACCAGATCGCTCTCTATCCCATCTCTCCTCCCGCTCTCTATTACCAGATCGCTCTCTATCCCATCTCTCCTCCCGCTCTCTATTACCAGATCGCTCTCTATCCCATCTCTCCTCCCGCTCTCTATTACCAGATCGCTCTCTATCCCATCTCTCCTCCCTCTCTCTATTACCAGATCGCTCTCTATCCCATCTCTCCTCCCGCTCTCTATTACCAGATCGCTCTCTATCCCATCTCTCCTCCCGCTCTCTATTACCAGATCGCTCTCTATCCCATCTCTCCTCCCGCTCTCTATTACCAGATCGCTCTCTATCCCATCTCTCCTCCCGTTCTCTATTACCAGATCGCTCTCTATCCCATCTCTCCTCCCTCTCTCTATTACCATATCGCTCTCTATCCCATCTCTCCTCCCGCTCTATATTACCAGATCGCTCTCTATCCCATCTCTCCTCCCGCTCTCTATTACCAGATCGCTCTCTATCCCATCTCTCCTCCCGCTCTCTATTACCAGATCGCTCTCTATCCCATCTCTCCTCCCGCTCTCTATTACCAGCTTGCTCTCTATCCCATCTCTCCTCCCGCTCTCTATTACCAGATCGCTCTCTATCCCATCTCTCCTCCCGCTCTCTATTACCAGATCGCTCTCTATCCCATCTCTCCTCCCGCTCTCTATTACCAGATCGCTCTCTATCCCATCTCTCCTCCCGCTCTCTATTACCAGATCGCTCTCTATCCCATCTCTCCTCCCGCTCTCTATTACCAGATCGCTCTCTATCCCATCTCTCCTCCCGCTCTCTATTACCAGATCGCTCTCTATCCCATCTCTCCTCCCGCTCTCTATTACCAGATCGCTCTCTATCCCATCTCTCCTCCCGCTCTCTATTACCAGATCGCTCTCTATTCCATCTCTCCTCCCGCTCTCTATTACCAGATCGCTCTCTATCCCATCTCTCCTCCCGCTCTCTATTACCAGATCGCTCTCTATCCCATCTCTCCTCCCGCTCTCTATTACCAGATCGCTCTCTATCCCATCTCTCCTCCCGCTCTCTATTACCAGATCGCTCTCTATCCCATCTCTCCTCCCGCTCTCTATTACCAGATCGCTCGCTATCCCATCTCTCCTCCCGCTCTTTATTACCAGATCGCTCTCTGTCCCATCTCTCCTCCCTCTCTTTATTACCAGATCGCTCTCTATCCCATCTCTCCTCCCGCTCTTTATTACCAGATCGCTCTCTATCCCATCTCTCCTCCCGCTCTCTATTACCAGATCGCTCTCTATCCCCTCTCTCCTCCCGCTCTCTATTACCATATCGCTCTCTATCCCATCTCTCCTCCCGCTCTCTATTACCAGATCGCTCTCTATCCCATCTCTCCTCCCTCTCTTTATTACCAGATCGCTCTCTATCCCATCTCTCCTCCCGCTCTTTATTACCAGATCGCTCTCTATCCCATCTCTCCTCCCGCTCTCTATTACCAGATCGCTCTCTATCCCATCTCTCCTCCCGCTCTCTATTACCAGATCGCTCTCTATCCCATCTCTCCTCCCGCTCTTTATTACCAGATCGCTCTCTATCCCCTCTCTCCTCCCGCTCTTTATTACCAGATCGCTCTCTATCCCATCTCTCCTCCCGCTCTCTATTACCAGATCGCTCTCTATCCCATCTCTCCTCCCGCTCTCTATTACCAGATCGCTCGCTATCCCATCTCTCCTCCCGCTCTTTATTACCAGATCGCTCTCTGTCCCATCTCTCCTCCCTCTCTTTATTACCAGATCGCTCTCTATCCCATCTCTCCTCCCGCTCTTTATTACCAGATCGCTCTCTATCCCATCTCTCCTCCCGCTCTCTATTACCAGATCGCTCTCTATCCCCTCTCTCCTCCCGCTCTCTATTACCATATCGCTCTCTATCCCATCTCTCCTCCCGCTCTCTATTACCAGATCGCTCTCTATCCCATCTCTCCTCCCTCTCTTTATTACCAGATCGCTCTCTATCCCATCTCTCCTCCCGCTCTTTATTACCAGATCGCTCTCTATCCCATCTCTCCTCCCGCTCTCTATTACCAGATCGCTCTCTATCCCATCTCTCCTCCCGCTCTCTATTACCAGATCGCTCTCTATCCCATCTCTCCTCCCGCTCTTTATTACCAGATCGCTCTCTATCCCCTCTCTCCTCCCGCTCTTTATTACCAGATCGCTCTCTATCCCATCTCTCCTCCCGCTCTCTATTACCAGATCGCTCTCTATCCCATCTCTCCTCCCGCTCTCTATTACCAGATCGCTCTCTATCCCATCTCTCCTCCCGCTCTCTATTACCAGATCGCTCTCTATCCCACCTCTCCTCCCGCTCTCTATTACCAGATCGCTCGCTATTCCATCTCTCCTCCCGCTCTTTATTACCAGATCGCTCTCTATCCCATCTCTCCTCCCGCTCTCTATTACCAGATCGCTCTCTATCCCCTCTCTCCTCCCGCTCTCTATTACCATATCGCTCTCTATCCCATCTCTCCTCCCGCTCTCTATTACCAGATCGCTCTCTATCCCATCTCTCCTCCCTCTCTTTATTACCAGATCGCTCTCTATCCCATCTCTCCTCCCGCTCTTTATTACCAGATCGCTCTCTATCCCATCTCTCCTCCCGCTCTCTATTACCAGATCGCTCTCTATCCCATCTCTCCTCCCGCTCTCTATTACCAGATCGCTCTCTATCCCATCTCTCCTCCCGCTCTTTATTACCAGATCGCTCTCTATCCCCTCTCTCCTCCCGCTCTTTATTACCAGATCGCTCTCTATCCCATCTCTCCTCCCGCTCTCTATTACCAGATCGCTCTCTATCCCATCTCTCCTCCCGCTCTCTATTACCAGATCGCTCGCTATCCCATCTCTCCTCCCGCTCTTTATTACCAGATCGCTCTCTGTCCCATCTCTCCTCCCTCTCTTTATTACCAGATCGCTCTCTATCCCATCTCTCCTCCCGCTCTTTATTACCAGATCGCTCTCTATCCCATCTCTCCTCCCGCTCTCTATTACCAGATCGCTCTCTATCCCCTCTCTCCTCCCGCTCTCTATTACCATATCGCTCTCTATCCCATCTCTCCTCCCGCTCTCTATTACCAGATCGCTCTCTATCCCATCTCTCCTCCCGCTCTTTATTACCAGATCGCTCTCTATCCCATCTCTCCTCCCGCTCTCTATTACCAGATCGCTCTCTATCCCATCTCTCCTCCCGCTCTCTATTACCAGATCGCTCTCTATCCCATCTCTCCTCCCGCTCTTTATTACCAGATCGCTCTCTATCCCCTCTCTCCTCCCGCTCTTTATTACCAGATCGCTCTCTATCCCATCTCTCCTCCCGCTCTCTATTACCAGATCGCTCTCTATCCCATCTCTCCTCCCGCTCTCTATTACCAGATCGCTCTCTATCCCATCTCTCCTCCCGCTCTCTATTACCAGATCGCTCTCTATCCCACCTCTCCTCCCGCTCTCTATTACCAGATCGCTCGCTATTCCATCTCTCCTCCCGCTCTTTATTACCAGATCGCTCTCTATCCCCTCTCTCCTCCCTCTCTTTATTACCATATCGCTCTCTATCCCATCTCTCCTCCCGCTCTTTATTACCAGATCGCTCTCTATCCCATCTCTCCTCCCGCTCTTTATTACCAGATCGCTCTCTATCCCCTCTCTCCTCCCGCTCTCTATTACCATATCGCTCTCTATCCCATCTCTCCTCCCGCTCTCTATTACCAGATCGCTCTCTATCCCATCTCTCCTCCCTCTCTTTATTACCAGATCGCTCTCTATCCCATCTCTCCTCCCGCTCTTTATTACCAGATCGCTCTCTATCCCATCTCTCCTCCCGCTCTCTATTACCAGATCGCTCTCTATCCCATCTCTCCTCCCGCTCTCTATTACCAGATCGCTCTCTATCCCATCTCTCCTCCCGCTCTTTATTACCAGATCGCTCTCTATCCCCTCTCTCCTCCCGCTCTTTATTACCAGATCGCTCTCGATCCCATCTCTCCTCCCGCTCTCTATTACCAGATCGCTCTCTATCCCATCTCTCCTCCCGCTCTCTATTACCAGATCGCTCTCTATCCCATCTCTCCTCCCGCTCTCTATTACCAGATCGCTCTCTATCCCACCTTTCCTCCCGCTCTCTATTACCAGATCGCTCGCTATCCCATCTCTCCTCCCGCTCTTTATTACCAGATCGCTCTCTATCCCCTCTCTCCTCCCTCTCTTTATTACCATATCGCTCTCTATCCCATCTCTCCTCCCGCTTTTTATTACCAGATCGCTCTCTATCCCATCTCTCCTCCCGCTCTCTATTACCAGATCGCTCTCTATCCCATCTCTCCTCCCGCTCTCTATTACCAGATCGCTCTCTATCCCATCTCTCCTCCCTCTGTCTATTACCAGATCGCTCTCTATCCCATCTCTCCTCCCGCTCTCTATTACCAGATCGCTCTCTATCCCATCTCTCCTCCCGCTCTCTATTACCCGATCGCTCTCTATCCCCTCTCTCCTCCCGCTCTCTATTACCAGATCGCTCTCTATCCCATCTCTCCTCCCGCTCTCTATTACCAGATCGCTCGCTATCCCATCTCTCCTCCCGCTCTTTATTACCAGATCGCTCTCTATCCCCTCTCTCCTCCCTCTCTTTATTACCATATCGCTCTCTATCCCATCTCTCCTCCCGCTCTTTATTACCAGATCGCTCTCTATCCCATCTCTCCTCCCGCTCTCTATTACCAGATCGCTCTCTATCCCCTCTCTCCTCCCGCTCTCTATTACCATATCGCTCTCTATCCCATCTCTCCTCCCGCTCTCTATTACCAGATCGCTCTCTATCCCATCTCTCCTCCCGCTCTCTATTACCAGATCGCTCTCTATCCCATCTCTCCTCCCGCTCTCTATTACCAGATCGCTCTCTATCCCATCTCTCCTCCCTCTCTCTATTACCAGATCGCTCTCTATCCCATCTCTCCTCCCGCTCTCTATTACCAGATCGCTCTCTATCCCATCTCTCCTCCCGCTCTCTATTACCAGATCGCTCTCTATCCCATCTCTCCTCCCGCTCTCTATTACCAGATCGCTCTCTATCCCATCTCTCCTCCCGTTCTCTATTACCAGATCGCTCTCTATCCCATCTCTCCTCCCTCTCTCTATTACCATATCGCTCTCTATCCCATCTCTCCTCCCGCTCTATATTACCAGATCGCTCTATCCCATCTCTCCTCCCGCTCTCTATTACCAGATCGCTCTCTATCCCATCTCTCCTCCCGCTCTCTATTACCAGATCGCTCTCTATCCCATCTCTCCTCCCGCTCTCTATTACCAGCTTGCTCTCTATCCCATCTCTCCTCCCGCTCTCTATTACCAGATCGCTCTCTATCCCATCTCTCCTCCCGCTCTCTATTACCAGATCGCTCTCTATCCCATCTCTCCTCCCGCTCTCTATTACCAGATCGCTCTCTATCCCATCTCTCCTCCCGCTCTCTATTACCAGATCGCTCTCTATCCCATCTCTCCTCCCGCTCTCTATTACCAGATCGCTCTCTATCCCATCTCTCCTCCCGCTCTCTATTACCAGATCGCTCTCTATCCCATCTCTCCTCCCGCTCTCTATTACCAGATCGCTCTCTATCCCATCTCTCCTCCCGCTCTCTATTACCAGATCGCTCTCTATTCCATCTCTCCTCCCGCTCTCTATTACCAGATCGCTCTCTATCCCATCTCTCCTCCCGCTCTCTATTACCAGATCGCTCTCTATCCCATCTCTCCTCCCGCTCTCTATTACCAGATCGCTCTCTATCCCATCTCTCCTCCCGCTCTCTATTACCAGATCGCTCTCTATCCCATCTCTCCTCCCGCTCTCTATTACCAGATCGCTCGCTATCCCATCTCTCCTCCCGCTCTTTATTACCAGATCGCTCTCTGTCCCATCTCTCCTCCCTCTCTTTATTACCAGATCGCTCTCTATCCCATCTCTCCTCCCGCTCTTTATTACCAGATCGCTCTCTATCCCATCTCTCCTCCCGCTCTCTATTACCAGATCGCTCTCTATCCCCTCTCTCCTCCCGCTCTCTATTACCATATCGCTCTCTATCCCATCTCTCCTCCCGCTCTCTATTACCAGATCGCTCTCTATCCCATCTCTCCTCCCTCTCTTTATTACCAGATCGCTCTCTATCCCATCTCTCCTCCCGCTCTTTATTACCAGATCGCTCTCTATCCCATCTCTCCTCCCGCTCTCTATTACCAGATCGCTCTCTATCCCATCTCTCCTCCCGCTCTCTATTACCAGATCGCTCTCTATCCCATCTCTCCTCCCGCTCTTTATTACCAGATCGCTCTCTATCCCCTCTCTCCTCCCGCTCTTTATTACCAGATCGCTCTCTATCCCATCTCTCCTCCCGCTCTCTATTACCAGATCGCTCTCTATCCCATCTATCCTCCCGCTCTCTATTACCAGATCGCTCGCTATCCCATCTCTCCTCCCGCTCTTTATTACCAGATCGCTCTCTGTCCCATCTCTCCGCCCTCTCTTTATTACCAGATCGCTCTCTATCCCATCTCTCCTCCCGCTCTTTATTACCAGATCGCTCTCTATCCCATCTCTCCTCCCGCTCTCTATTACCAGATCGCTCTCTATCCCCTCTCTCCTCCCGCTCTCTATTACCATATCGCTCTCTATCCCATCTCTCCTCCCGCTCTCTATTACCAGATCGCTCTCTATCCCATCTCTCCTCCCTCTCTTTATTACCAGATCGCTCTCTATCCCATCTCTCCTCCCGCTCTTTATTACCAGATCGCTCTCTATCCCATCTCTCCTCCCGCTCTCTATTACCAGATCGCTCTCTATCCCATCTCTCCTCCCGCTCTCTATTACCAGATCGCTCTCTATCCCATCTCTCCTCCCGCTCTTTATTACCAGATCGCTCTCTATCCCCTCTCTCCTCCCGCTCTTTATTACCAGATCGCTCTCTATCCCATCTCTCCTCCCGCTCTCTATTACCAGATCGCTCTCTATCCCATCTCTCCTCCCGCTCTCTATTACCAGATCGCTCTCTATCCCATCTCTCCTCCCGCTCTCTATTACCAGATCGCTCTCTATCCCACCTCTCCTCCCGCTCTCTATTACCAGATCGCTCGCTATTCCATCTCTCCTCCCGCTCTTTATTACCAGATCGCTCTCTATCCCCTCTCTCCTCCCTCTCTTTATTACCATATCGCTCTCTATCCCATCTCTCCTCCCGCTCTTTATTACCAGATCGCTCTCTATCCCATCTCTCCTCCCGCTCTCTATTACCAGATCGCTCTCTATCCCATCTCTCCTCCCGCTCTCTATTACCAGATCGCTCTCTATCCCATCTCTCCTCCCTCTCTCTATTCCCAGATCGCTCTCTATCCCATCTCTCCTCCCGCTCTCTATTACCAGATCGCTCTCTATCCCATCTCTCCTCCCGCTCTCTATTACCAGATCGCTCTCTATCCCCTCTCTCCTCCCGCTCTCTATTACCAGATCGCTCCCTATCCCATCTCTCCTCCCGCTCTCTATTACCAGATCGCTCGCTATCCCATCTCTCCTCCCGCTCTTTATTACCAGATCGCTCTCTATCCCCTCTCTCCTCCCTCTCTTTATTACCATATCGCTCTCTATCCCATCTCTCCTCCCGCTCTTTATTACCAGATCGCTCTCTATCCCATCTCTCCTCCCGCTCTCTATTACCAGATCGCTCTCTATCCCCTCTCTCCTCCAGCTCTCTATTACCATATCGCTCTCTATCCCATCTCTCCTCCCGCTCTCTATTACCAGATCGCTCTCTATCCCATCTCTCCTCCCGCTCTCTATTACCAGATCGCTCTCTATCCCATCTCTCCTCCCTCTCTTTATTACCAGATCGCTCTCTATCCCATCTCTCCTCCCGCTCTTTATTACCAGATCGCTCTCTATCCCATCTCTCCTCCCGCTCTCTATTACCAGATCGCTCTCTATCCCATCTCTCCTCCCGCTCTCTATTACCAGATCGCTCTCTATCCCATCTCTCCTCCCGCTCTCTATTACCAGATCACTCTCTATCCCATCTCTCCTCCCGCTCTCTATTACCAGATCGCTCTCTATCCCATCTCTCCTCCCGCTCTCTATTACCAGATCGCTCTCTATCCCATCTCTCCTCCCGCTCTGTATTACCATATCGCTCTCTATCCCATCTCTCCTCCCGCTCTCTATTACCAGATCGCTCTCTATCCCATCTCTCCTCCCGCTCTCTATTACCAGATCGCTCTCTATCCCATCTCTCCTCCCGCTCTCCATTACCAGATCGCTCTCTATCCCATCTCTCCTCCCGCTCTTTATTACCAGATCGCTCTCTATCCCATCTCTCCTCCCGCTCTCTATTACCAGATCGCTCTCTATCCCATCTCTCCTCCCGCTCTCTATTACCAGATCGCTCTCTATCCCATCTCTCATCCCGCTCTTTATTACCAGATCGCTCTCTATCCCCTCTCTCCTCCCGCTCTCTATTACCATATCGCTCTCTATCCCATCTCTCCTCCCGCTCTCTATTACCAGATCGCTCTCTATCCCATCTCTCCTCCCTCTCTTTATTACCAGATCGCTCTCTATCCCACCTCTCCTCCCGCTCTCTATTACCAGATCGCTCTCTATCCCATCTCTCCTCCCTCTCTCTATTACCAGATCGCTCTCTATCCCCTCTCTCCTCCCGCTCTCTATTACCAGATCGCTCTCTATCCCATCTCTCCTCCCGCTCTCTATTACCAGATCGCTCTCTATCCCCTCTCTCCTCCCGCTCTCTATTACCAGATCGCTCTCTATCCCATCTCTCCTCCCGCTCTCTATTACCAGATCGCTCTGTTCCCATCTCCTGCTTCCTCGGTGGTGGACGGCCACTGCCCTGGCCTGAAAGACCGGTGGTGATACCGTCAGTAACCATCAGATGCAGCTGCAGCTGCGGGTCGGACCCTCTTGGTGCGACTCCAGCTGCCAAATGCTGCGCTGTTGGCCAGCCCACTGTCGGCCTGCAGACCGGACGACTGACGCCGGACGACCAAGATTGCCGGGGCAGCAGTGATTGCCTGACCCGCGGCTCTGGGGCCGGCCCGCGGGATGCTCTGTTGGTCACGATGTGACCCGCGGCAAGGCCGGGTGCATCTCTTGGTTCACGGACAAGTGGGAAGTTGCAAAACATATTTGATGGGGTTAAGAGCAAGAGTTGCTAAACAAGATGCAACACATAACATATTAGAGAGCACAGAGTCAAGCATGACTCATCAGCATCACCATAATCGGCGTGAACGGTACTCCTGCCTACACCGACTCCTGTGCTGCCGAGGGTGACCTGTGGCACTGCCCGACGGCCGGCTGGCAGACTGGGAGAGCCGTGTTCCGTGGCAGGTCAGTCTCACGTGCCACTCTGACCTGCTCCGGGCCTCTGCCGCCGACGGAGCTGCTGCGGTCCGGCGCGGAGACGGACGGTCACGATCATATCAGCGACGCCAGCAGCACGGCGGCACGCCGCCCCGCCCCCGCCCCCGCCCCCGCCACGCGGCCAGGATGGCGCCGCGCCGCGGACGGGACGGGCCAACGAAAGGGAGTGCGGCGGCCGGCGACGTTTCGTTCCGAACGAAAGCGAACGTGTGTGATGCGCGGCTGGGCCGAAAGGGAGCGTGACTGCCGTGTGGGCGCGCGCGCCGCGGCCTCTTGGCTGGCCGTGACTGCCAGTGTGTGCGGGCTGACCTCTGGGACGCGCGTGGGCTGTCATGCCGCGTCATCAGAAGATCATCGGTCATACGTCCTCCCCCTCCCCCTCCTCCCCCTTCCCCCTCTCCTCCCCCTCCCCTCCCCTCCCCTCACCATCCCCCGCCCGTCCACTGCTGTGGTATGTGTTAACTGTCAGATAATTGGTTTGGTGTTATATGGTGGTATTGCAAATTATGAGGAGTGATTGATGTATCCAAATAAAAATGAGATCGTTTTATGTTCTTTGCGAAGAAACGCCTGCTTCTCTTCTGGTTACACCGATCATAGCAATCGCTTTTTAGACCAACAACTTTTAAAGTACGTACGTAACGACAAATTAACTTCTTTTGTCGGGAGGAAATTTCCCCGTAGCCGACCAGAAATGAAAACTGACGAAATTTGCAACGGAAACGGGAAAGGGAAACTGGATCTGGATACACTTTATTGGACTTTAAACTTTAACTTAAAACATCATTTTAAAAGAGCTCAATGAAAGCTCTCGAATTTGCGGTCCTCTGAATCTTCCCATAAGTAACTGCTGCCTCTGTTTGCTGTTTTCATCAATAATAGTATGACTTCGAACGCCTCCTCGGGGATCGCCTGTTAAACATTCGTTTGATTTCGCCGTTGACCGCGAGCGGCGGCTCTGAGTGGCAGCTACGCCTCTGCCGTGACCCCCGGGGTCACAGCCGTGACTGGCTGATCCCGCGGCCGTCCGAGTCACATACTGTGGCAGCGGGTGGGGCCACAGCCTAGCCGAGATTGGCGGAGGCCTCGCGAGTGAGCACGCCGCGCGCCCACCGCTAACGGCCCCCGACCTCAGGGCCACCTCAGGGCCACCTCAGGTAGACCTCAGGGCCACATCAGGGCCACCTCAGGGCCACCTCAGGGCCGACCTCAGGCAGACCTCAGAGCCACCTCAGGGCCACCTCAGGGCCACATTAGGACCACCTCATGGCCACCCCAGGGCCGACGGCTAGGGTCGGAGGGTGCCATCCAGCCCTCAGAGTTGCGGTCGGCCCGTGTGGCGGCCTCCGCCGGTGTTCGGAGAGAATGTGCTCCTCTCCAGTCATGCCTCGGTTGTTCTCTGTCGTCGCAGTGGGTGGTATCTGCTGCTCAGAACGCACCAGGCATGTCCGGCGGCCGTAGCTGATATCGGAGAGAATGTGCTCCTCTCCAGTCATGCCTCGGTTGTTCTCTGTCGTCGCAGTGGGTGGTCTCTGCTGCTCAGAACGCACCAGGCATGTCCGGCGGCCGTAGCTGATATCGGAGAGAATGTGCTCCTCTCCAGTCATGCCTCGGTTGTTCTCTGTCGTCGCAGTGGGTGGTCTCTGCTGCTCAGAACGCACCAGGCATGTCCGGCGGCCGTACGGATGGATAGCGTGACAGGAACTGGATTGTTGTGAGCTTGGCTGGCTGCGTGAGCAGCTCCGTGAATTTGTTCACATTACCCCCCCCCCCCCGTCCCCCCGGAGCGTCTACCCCATCCAGAGGGCAGTTAGCCACGCTCTACTTACCGAGCGTGTAGGACGTGTAGGGATGGACGGACTCGGCCCCTGATGAGAAGCAGGACAGCAGCCCACGGAACCCCGCGGCCCCCGCTCCTGAGAACACCCGACACCCAGCCGTCAGCGGGGTGCGAGATGGTGGCGAGGTCACCGATTTGTCAAACTGGTGTTGGGCCTCTGTCCCTATGCTGATTAATTCCCGCGTCTCTTCAAATGCTAATGTTTTTCTCGGTGTCCCGTATCGTCTTGTTTCGTTGAAGGTCTTGTGAAAATTGGAGATGTCCCGTCCTTGGCCTGAATCAGGGCGTTTATGGATAAGTGTGGCAGTGAATGTGACATACGACATTTAAGGTGTGGAATGGTGTTATTGTAGTAAGCGTGGGTTGTGTTGCGAAGATGTTTGGGAGTAATGCATACGTGTTATTAAAGCAGTTGCCCGTGTTTGTTCGGCTCTTCGCTGACTATGCTGCTGTGTGTAATGTTTATGCCTGTGTTTGTTCGGCTCTTCGCTGACTATGCTGCTCTGGGTAATGTTTGTGCCTGTGTTTGTTCGGCTCTTCGCTGACTATGCTGCTCTGGGTAATGTTTGTGCCCGTGTTTGTTCGGCTCTTCGCTGACTATGCTGCTGTGGGTAATGTTTGTGCCTGTGTTTGTTCAGCTCTTCGCTGACTATGCTGCTGTGGGTAATGTTTGTGCCTGTGTTTGTTCGGCTCTTCGCTGACTATGCTGCTGTGGGTAATGTTTGTGCCTGTGTTTGTTCGGCTCTTCGCTGACTATGCTGCTGTGGGTAATATTTGTGCCCGTGTTTGTTCGGCTCTTCGCTGACTATATGCTGCTGTGGGTAATGTTTGTGCCTGTGTTTGTTCGGCTCTTCGCTGACTATGCTGCTGTGGGTAATGTTTGTGCCTGTGTTTGTTCGGCTCTTCGCTGACTATATGCTGCTGTGGGTAATGTTTGTGCCTGTGTTTGTTCGGTTCTTCGCTGACTATATGCTGCTGTGGGTAATGTTTGTGCCTGTGTTTGTTCGGCTCTTCGCTGACTATGCTGCTGTGGGTAATGTTTGTGCCTGTGTTTGTTCGGCTCTTCGCTGACTATGCTGCTGTGGGTAATGTTTGTGCCTGTGTTTGTTCGGCTCTTCGCTGACTATGCTGCTGTGGGTAATGTTTGTGCCTGTGTTTGTTCGGCTCTTCGCTGACTATATGCTGCTGTGGGTAATGTTTGTGCCTGTGTTTGTTCGGCTCTTCGCTGACTATGCTGCTGTGTGTAATGTTTGTGCCTGTGTTTGTTCGGCTCTTCGCTGACTATATGCTGCTCTGTTGCTGCTGTTGCTGCTGTTGCTGTTGGCTGTTGAACGTCATTGTTTATACTCTGTTTTGACTCAGTGTTTTGTAAAGTTCCCCCACCCATTAATAGGTAGGCAGGAGTGCCCATCCCTTTCCCGTGTGACCATTTACGTTAAATACAACAATTCTCAAAAGTAATTGAGACAGCAATCAATTTGGGTCACACTACTCCCTGCTATACTTTTTGTATTTGTTTTGCAAACCCGCCACTGTTTGTTAGATTGCAGACTTATATTGTGTTGCTTGCACTGGCAGTATGTATTTATCTTTCAACGGGATCTTACACTATTGCTGCCTGTTTCCTGACAATATATCTGTCTGTCTCTGACTCGGCGTGTGTCTACCGCCTCTGAATCTCGCTATGTGTACATCGATATGTTGGTGTGTGACCCGTCCTGTTCCGTCTGTCTCCCTCAGACGGCCGTTAACTGGGCAGCAAGCGCGTCTCCGCTGGACACCGAGCTGAGTCGGCCGACCGGGGACACCAGCCGCCGCTCCGCAGGTCAGTCAGTCCGACACTCCCACTCCCACTCCCGACACCCCAAACACCAGGCGGGCTGAGTGACGATGCAGGCTGTATTGGCACGGGAACAACACGCGGTGCTGAGCGGCACCGATAGGTCGGCCGGCGGACGCGCTGCTGGAGCCACGGGAGCGCCGGCGACCCGTCCGCCCGCCGCCCGCCGCCCGCCCCCGTCCGCCCGGGGCGGGACGGGACTGACTGCTCTTCATGGGGGACAGAGAGCGTCCGGCGCCTGATGGCGACGCCGGCCGATGGAGGGACGCAGATGCGATATTTATATCACGACATGTCACGGACACGGGGTGGGGGGAGGTGGGGTGGCTGTTTAGAGGGTGGGGATGGAGTCGGACTGGGCGCGGTAGCCGAGCTCGTCAGCCTCCCAGGTGACGCGGATCGGGGTGCCGTCGGGCGAGATGTAGCTGTACTCGCCGCTCATCTTGTAGCTGCCCGTCTCGGGCTCGTTGCCGGGGATGCTCTGGCCGGAGCGGGTGGACACGATCTGGTTGGAGGTCTCCAGGTCGCTCTGGAAGCTGCCGTCCTCGTTGAGCTGGTAGTCCTGGCGGATGATCTGGGCATCCTTCTCGTCCTGGGCCAGGGCCACGGCCACCAGGCAGAACAGCACAATCTGACAGGGAGCGGGGATGTCAGCGTCAGGTTCACCGGTACACCACACCAGGCTGGGTACAGAGCAGTGATAGAACACTGTCAACTAGCTAGCCGAACCAGTGACCATAAGTAGCAGAAATGCTATAATCGGAACAGAAAGCAAATGCCGACCAACACTGTTCAAGAGATCAAAGAAAGAACAATGGAACGAGGGAACAAATAATTGGGGAGGTGGCGAAAAGTTCAAGACACTGATAGACGTTGAATTAATATTGCTAAGATTGATAGATAGCTAGTGATCGGAGATCAGGGCTAATAGGATAGAACGCTATAATTTGTCGTTTCGGCAGTGAAATGGTTACAGCCGTCAGCAGCAATCAGCATTAAACTATGATTTCTACTTGAAAGGAAAACGTTTTTAGCCGACAAAAAGCAGCGGTTGCAATTGGCAATAACGTTGCAAGTACCGGCAGCGGTGCCGCTCGGGTCTCTCGAAAACCGAGCGACTCGACTGCGAGAGACCTGGTAGAGCCCTCATATCTTAACTAAGCCTGGAGTGGCACACTCCAGGCTTAGTTAAGATATGAGGGCTCTACCAGGTTTCTTGCAGTCGAGTCGCTCGGTTTTCGAGAGACTCGAGCGGCACCGCTGCCGGGTCAGCCAGGCTGCCGTCAGTTCTGGGCGGCGGAGCGGCGGGGCGCTGCACTCACCAGCTTCATGGTGAGTGGAGTCGGTGAGTGTCCGTGTGCTGGGAGCAGACGGCGTCGAGTGATGCTGCTCTGCCGGCCGGCGCCGCCTTTATACCTGTCCGGGCCGGCGGCCGCTCTGCTGCCCTGGTGTGAGGGATTTGCATTTGTATCTATGCCGCACTGACTGGAGCCCAGTGTTCGCACGTGCGGGAGTTGCCGATCAGTGAACCTTGCCCGAAGTGGTAGGACCCCAGCCTTTCTCGCTCTCGACAAGAGGGTCAAATATGCCATTCGGAATGTTGAGAGGCATGATATTGCCCGGCGGGTGACTGAGCAGTAGAGGCCTTCATGGGACACATTTTCAGCCCCCATTCCGTTACAGCTCATTCGGCCAGACCCAAACCCGTTCCAATCCGAATTCATAATTGATGGGGCTCCCATTCCCACCCGTTTCAGCATATTTCACTTTTTGTGGTGCTAAACATTATATGGTCTGTCCCAAACCCATTCCAACCTGTTACATTTCCAAAAATGGCCCCATTTCCACCCATTTCCATCCCGTTCCATGGGTTCCATGGGGATTCCCACTCCATGAAGGGCTCTACTTAGCAGGGTCCTACCACCATCTTTCGGAACATTCGCAAAATTATTGAGGGCAAGAAATCCGCACAGAGAGCTGTGCCTGAGGCCACACTCGACGAGCTAAACGAATACTTCGACCGGGTGGGGCCTCGTGCCGCGGGTGAGGTTCGGGACACGGGGAGCCCCTTCACCTTCCTTGTAGACTTCCGAGGGTTGGCGCCTGCGTCTTCACTCTGAAGCCTGTCCCACTTGACTTTCTCCGTTATATCCTCTTTTCTATGAAAACAATCAGGAGCCTTTGGTTCTGACGACATCTGCGTCCGGATTTTGAAACTTTGTTTTGACGTCATCGGCCATGTCTTCCTTCATATCATCAGCTCATAACCTGTCTCATAACCTGTGAATATCCGTGTCCTGGAAACACTCTTTCGTGCATCCTCTCCGAAACATCAAACTTCCGTCCCATCTCCATCGTCCCAGCCTTCCCAAAACTTATAGTGATAGGTTTTCAGCGACAATCGTACTCTTATCTTACATGGCCAACAACCTTTTTCCACTTCCCAGCACGGTTTTCGTTCAAACCACTCCACCAAAACCGCGCTTCTTACCGTATCCGATTTTTTTTTGGGGGGGGGGAGGGGAGAGGAGTGATTCTCGCCCACCCCGTAGTCCAGCCTATAGCTATATGCCGCCGCGGGTGGGGAGGAGAACCACTTCCCCCCGGGGCGGGGAACCGAATGACTTGCGCCAGTAGCCAGACTCGAACCCGGAACCCTTGGATTCCGAGTCAGACGCTCTACCAACTGAACCACCCGCCCCCCCCCCGTATCCGATCATATCCTTTCCGCCACCGATCGCCAGGACATCACTCTCCTCTGTCTACTTGACCTGTCAAAATGCTTTGACGTGATCGACCACGCATGCTTTGACGTGATCGACCACGCAAAGCTCATTTCCAAACTTCAAATCTATTCTATCGATCCTACCTGGTTTTCCTCTTACCTCACTGGCCATACTAAATCTGTTTGTACAGGTGACGGTCAGGGGAACCGCCACCTTTCCCGATCCCTGCCCAATCCTATAGGCGTTTTCCAAAGCTCCTCAATCGGCCCACTCCTATTCCATATTTTTGCCAATGACTTATCCCTCTGTGCACCGCAGGCGCACGTGGTGTAGTACGCTGACGATACTTAAAGTTTGGTCTCAGGCAAAACAGAATCACTCCCACAGCTCATCGCTACCATGGAACAGACTTTATCGTCTCACCTGGTTCCATTTCCATGGTTTAAAAGTAATATCGAGAAAACAGGGCTCATTGTCTGTGGTTCCCGTCAAAATTGTCGTGGCATGATCCCGACCACTATTCGGTTCCGTGAGGTGCGTGAGAGCCCCACGGCGAGGAATCGTGGCGGACTGTTCGACAAGAACCTCTCGTGGGACTCACACGTATCTGTTTCTGCCCTCGTCAAAAAATGTAACGGTATCCTCATCGGCCTGTTTCACGTGCGTCATCGGATCCCCTCGTCACTTCTACCTGTTATAGTCGACGCCCTGGTCCTCCCGCACGTCCGATATTGTTTGACTTTTTTTTTGTAATCAAGTAGAGAAACAACGTAAGCAAAATGGAATAATAGGATCGGTGCAAAAATATAAAAGACTTAAGTCACTGCACCTCTCCTAACATACACATGAGACAAATAACACGACCGCCGGAATAAAGTGAAATCAGAGGTTAATCGGTCGCAGCGCCAGCCGCCGCCGCCGCTGCCCGTCGCCGCCTCATTCCTTCTATTACGTAGCTCTGGAAGAGCCCCGCGAGCACCCGACCGTCGTCGCTGTGAATGTTGTGTCCACAAGGGCGGATTCAGGATATTTTAGAAGGGGTGGCCGCAGGCCAATTTAGGGGCGCCTTCCAAAAATCTAGGGGCGCCTTCCAAAGAAAGGGCGCCGTCACTGACCGAAAGGGCGCCGTCAATGGCCGAAAGGGCGCCGTCACTGGCCGTAAGGGCGCCGTCACTGGCCGGAAGGGCACCTCGGGTCAAAAGGGCCAGGTCATGACCTGTATGACCTGATACTTGGTAAGTTACTTTCAACAGGGCGCCGAAAAGGGCGTCCAAGCGGTCCATAGGGACGCTGCGTGCTCACAGGCTGTCCATCGCCGGGCGCCGCGGCAGACAGCCCGTGGGGCGCCCTTCTGGGGGGGGGGGGGGGGGCGACCGCTGCGGCCACCCCCTGGATCCGCCCCTGTGTGTCCATGCGTCATTGTGTGTAGAATATCTGTTTTTGGTAGTCGGGTAAAATCAGGACCTAGTAATTGTGCTAACTGCCGAAGAAGCTTGGTCCTCAAATCTTGAAAAACTGAACAGTGGAAAATAAAATGCTACAAAGTCTCTGATTTGTGGCAGCATAAACAACTTGGAGAAGAAATTCTTTGTGTTTGATAAGGATGAGCGTTGAGCTGAAGGCTCCCCGTTCTGATTTGAGTGTGATATGTGTTTCCGAGTTTTGAGCCGAATGAGAAGTATGTAGGGGTTTTGGTAGTTCCGAACAGATCCGCGATGCCTTTCTTGAACCTTTTGTGGGAAGGCTGTGTTTGAAGTGTTTCTGGCAGTGTGTTCCATGTGCGGGTAGTGTTTGGGACGAATGATCGTTGGAAGAATGTTGTTCTGTTGGTGGGGAGTATTAGTGTTCTAGAGTTTCTGAGTGTTCTTCCAATGTTGTGAACTCGTGACTGTGGGAGTGTATTCTGATTGTTGGTGTAGTGTGTTTGTGAGCCTGTGAAAGAACAGCTGTTTGTGCATCGTTCGTCGTGTCTTGAGGGTGTCCCATCCCAGGTCTTGTCTCAGTTTGTCTGTCGATGTTCTGAGTGAGGTCCCTGTCACCAGTCTCGCCACACGGCTCTGTACATTTTCTAGTCGTAATTCGTCTTGTAAGGTAATGTGTCCGTCAAAAAGAATGTCACAATAGTCAGAGTGTGGTCTTACGTAGGTTGTGTATATGTGTCAGAGTGTGGTGCGATGTATTTATTTGGCTACAGGATAGAGAGGGCTTAGTGCTATGTTTGCTTTTTTAATTATGTTATTCACATGTTTGTGGAATCTCAGGTCTTTTGAGAATGTGATGCCTAGGTGTTTATGTGCTTCAGTTTCCGGGGAAATTATTTTCAGAGAAACGTAGTACTGGTAATGTGTGATGTGCTTTGTGACTGAATGTCTGTTGCTTTGGTACGGTCTTTGGTAACGGGTCAGAAAATAGCACGCACCGCCTCCTAAAGGTTATCAATTTTGGTTTGCGTGCTGTCTCTGGCCGACGTAAATTCGACCACATATCGGACGTGCGAGATGAACTAGGCTGGCTCACCGCCCGGCAGCTGTACGATCTTCAATCTCTCAACCTTCTTCACAAAATTCGCAGCACCGGGGAACCGCAGGCTCTCGCTTCCCAGCTTTCGGCAAACTATGAACTTCGTTCCAGAAGCACCCGACAGGACGCTGATTTGGCCCTCCCGCGCGTGAGAACTGCAACCGGCAAGCGTCGCTTTTTATACAGTGTAGTACAACGCTACAACACCATGCCTCTCGATATGCGTGATATGTCTTTATCGTCCTTTAATCCGGCAGTCGCTGGGGTATTTTCTGTAACACGACCCACGGGGGGGGGGGGGGGAGGGAGGGACAGGGGCAGCATTCGAAAATAACACGACTCACTAGGACGCGCAAGGCAGCATTCGAAAGCGCTCAATGAGATAAACCTAACGCACACTTAAAAATGAAAATTAAGGTCACATGTCAGGTCACGGTCAAGTCAAAGGTCAAAATCGAGGTATTTGAGTTTATGGACCATACTTGTCATCCAAAGCCTTCGATTGCGACCGTGATCACTCAAAGTCCTGTCAAAGGTATGATTCACATCCCACATGAGCTAAAGTGAGATTGTTGGAAAAGATCAAGGTCAAGGTCAGGTCACAAAAGGTACACAAAATATACACAAAATGTTTACGAAAGTCATGCAGTACATGTTTTATGGATGCTTTTACGCGTAGAATTTGAAAGTGATTGTCATTTTACCACCTGACTTCATTTACGTGAAGTTAGTGTCAAGTTCAGGTCAAGTTCAGGTCACTGAAGGTCAACATTTTTAATTGATAAATCTAAATGAAAAAGGCGTGTTTCTATATCAGTTGTGTGTCTGAAATACAGTGCTGGCATGTATTTGTCTGTATCTGGTCAATGAAAGCCAAAAAACGCAATTTCAAAATATGACGTCATGATTTACCCATACTTTATATGCCATAAGTCAGTCAAAAAAGATGATATTATTTTGAAATTTGGTATGGTAGTTGCCCATATGTGGCTATCTGAGATATATTCCGTTTTTTATATCTTTGAGAAAAAAATGATTTTGTGGGTATTTTTCCCGAACACAAATATTTGTGATTTTTTGTTGTCAAAAACCAAAATTTTCAAAATTCCGAGGTAGTTGTATTGTAGCCCTTGCTATTTGCTATCGTTTGGAATTTTCGGATTCTATTTTGCTCAAAATATGGCATCTGTACGGTCTGTTAAAGTTTAGCTGATTTTTGTGTCAAAATCGTGTGTAGTGACGTCACTAAATTCACTATATCTCGAGAAAAAAATCGGACGAAATTGCTTCATTTTTGCACAGAAGGTGTAAAAATAATGCCCGGAAAGGCACTGAAAGTTTGGTGTCGATACCTGATTTTGTTTTTGAGATATTCCTAATATTCCTCAGTGGGGTGGGTGGGGGGGGGGGGGGCTAAACCCCCCTCCCAGTGATTCGCGGGTTAAACGTAAAGTTGGCACTCTTTTACATGACATCTGATGTGCTGTGCTGCAAGTGTGTGTTTGCAATCGTGTGAAGTGTTTTTCTGCTCACTGTGCACATGTGAGTGAGTGTCGTTTTTAACATATATCTGCCTTTTAACCCGGCATTGGCTGGGGTCTCAGCCGAACGCCATTGGCTGAGGCTGTGCGTCCCCCCCCCCCCCCCTCCTGGTTACCTTCCGAACCAATGATCGCAGCGAGACGTGCAAGGCGGCATTCGAAATCTCCCAATGAGATGATGAAAATAAACTCGAAAGTTTTAAATTGAGGTCACATGTCAGGTCACGGTCAGGTCAAAGGTCAAAATGGAGGTATTTGAGTGTCATGGACCATACTTTCCATCCAAAGCCTTCGATTGCGACCATGATCCCCCAAAGTGCTCTCAAAGGTATAATACACATACCGCATGAGCTAAATTGATAATTGTTGGCAAAGGTCAAGGTCAAGGCCAGGTCACAAAAGGTCACTATGCGCACAATACCTACGAAAGTCATGCCACATATGTTCTATGGGTTATTTTGCACGTATAATTCGATAGTGATAGTGATCATTTGACTATCTGACCTCATTTAAGTGAAGTTAGTGTCAAGCTCAGGCCATGGTCAGGTTACATAAGGTCAAAATGTGAAATTGATAAATCTAAATATAAAAAGCATGTTTACAGACCAGTTTTGTTTAAACAAAATGAAGTGCTGGCATTTATTTGTTTGTATCTGGTCTCTAAAAGCAAAACAAAAACGCAATTTCAAAATATGACTTCATGAGTTACTAATACTAGGGAGCCATAAGTCAGTCAAAAATAAAGATATTGCTTTTATATTTGGTTTGCGTATTGTCCAGATGTGGTTCTCCAACATATGTTCCGTTTTTTTAATGTTTAAACAATTTGATTTTGAGTGTTTTTTCTCGCTTTTGTTAGTTTTTGGGGGTCAAAAACGAAACTTTGCACAAATCCGAGATAGCCATTTTGTATCCCTTGCCATTTGCTATCTTTTGGCGTTTTTTGATTGCATTATGCTCAAAATATGGCATTTGTATGGTCTGTTAAAGTTAAGCTGATTTTTTCGTCAAACTCGTGTGTAGTGACGTCACTCAAATCGTTATATCTGGATTTTTTTTCTCTCGATGAAATTGCTTGATTTTTGCACAGAAGACGTAAAATGTATGTATGGAAGGTCCTCGAAGTTTCACGTCGATAGCGCTATTGTTTTTTTATGTATTGCGAAAGTTCGTTAGGGGGAAAAACGCTCCCCGGCCAATTTGTTTATTTGTTTATTTAGCTCATAATCACCCACGGGCAATTCCCAGTAACGGGTGTAGTCATGGATTATCTGCAATACATATGTACATACATACAGCACAGGGTACACCACAAGATGATAGAAGTAAGCGTATTGACCAACGAGGCTCAAATCCATAGGAGCCGCATCCATAGTCCATAGGAGCTTGTGTGCATGCAGGTAAGCACATTTCTACGCCATTAAATCGTCAGCCAAGGTTTGAGCTGAGGGTGCTACCGTGGTCTAAGACGCCACGTCGGAAAGGAGCAAAGGACTGGAAGAAGTCAGAGGATGGGCTGTGCTGTAGGAAAGGGTTACAGTTTCGCGGAATGTGAGCTAGAATACTGTTTTTGACAGTGTTGACCCTTCCGAACGGTTCATGGAACAGGCCAGTGTGTCGCGACCGTCCACCCAGGACGTTCAGACCGAATAGCGAGGCGAGGTGATCACTGTCAACCCTGTTGACCCTGCCGAACGGTTCATGGAACAGGCCAGTGTGTCGCGACCGTCCACCCAGGACGTTCAGACCGAATAGCGAGGTGAGGTGATCACTGTCGACCCTGTTGACCCTGCCGAACGGTTCATGGAACAGGCCAGTGTGTCGCGACCGTCTACCCGGAACATTTAGACCGAATAGCGAGACGAGGTGGTCGTAGTCGATGCAGTGATGGAGTATGTTGTACATGAACATGTCAGTTTTAACCAATCGAGCCTGGATGGACCTGGTGTTGAAATACTGGAGTAGACTGGCGTAGTCCATGGGAGGGCAGGGTGATTGAGTTTTAGCCGCCAGCCACATGAGGAACCGGTGTTGCAGTCGCTCCACCCGAGCAAGGTGAGTTGCAGCGGCTCCGCCCCAGATTACGCTGGCGTACTCCAGTGCGGATCTGACGTGCGCGTTAAACGCACACATCACTGCTTTGTGCTCGAACCTGACTAGGCATTGTTGCATCTGCATGCTCCGCATGAGCAGCCCGAGCTTTATATTGGGTTTGCCATGGTGGCGTCAATGTGGTGGGCAAACGTCAGCTTGGAGTCCGGCATCACGCCGAGGTCGCGGATCCGCTCGCAGCGTTCCAGCTGATGGCCGTTTAGGATGTTGGAGGAGGGAATAGGAGAGGTGCGGAGGAATAAGGATATGAATTTACATTTGGATGGGTTCAGCCGAGGCCTCCAGGTGTTGGACCACTGGAGAAGGCGGTCAAGGTCAGCTTGGAGCATGGTGACGTCATCCTGACAGTAGATGCGATGGCACAATTTCACATCGTCCGCGTACATAATGCACTGAGTCTTGATGTGGTCGGTGATGTCGGCTGCATAGCAGGCGAACAGTAGGGGACCAAGGATGCTGCCTTGGGGGACTCCAGACTGCACGGGAGTCCAGCTGGAGTGTTTCCCGTTCAGGACGACGCGTTGGGTCCGGTTGTGGCGGTAGGATTTCAGCCAGCCATGTGCGACACCGGTGATACAGAAGGAGGGACGGAGCTTGTGCAGCAGAACGGTGTGATTGACGCTCGTAAATGCAGACGAATAATCTGTGTAAATTGCGTCAGTCTGTTGGCCTTTCGCAATGGATGTCCAGCAGCGCTCCAGGAAGCAGGATAGGTTGGAGACGCATGATCGGTTAGGGAGGAATCCGTGTTGAGGAACCGGAAGGGCGGGCACCAGGATAGGTTGGAGACGCATGATCGGTTAGGGAGGAATCCGTGTTGAGGAACCGGAAGGGCGGGCACCAGGATAGGTTGGAGACGCATGATCGGTTAGGGATGAATCCGTGTTGAGGAACCGGAAGGGCGGGCACCAGGATAGGTTGGAGACGCATGATCGGTTAGGGAGGAATCCGTGTTGAGGAACCGGAAGGGCGGGCACCAGGATAGGTTGGAGACGCATGATCGGTTAGGGAGGAATCCGTGTTGGGAAACCGGAAGGGCGGGCACCAGGATAGGTTGGAGACGCATGATCGGTTAGGGAGGAATCCGTGTTGGGAAACCGGAAGGGCGGGCACCAGGATAGGTTGGAGACGCATGATCGGTTAGGGAGGAATCCGTGTTGAGGAACCGGAAGGGCGGGCACCAGGATAGGTTGGAGACGCATGATCGGTTAGGGAGGAATCCGTGTTGAGGAACCGGAAGGGCGGGCACCAGGATAGGTTGGAGACGCATGATCGGTTAGGGAGGAATCCGTGTTGAGGAACCGGAAGGGCGGGCACCAGGATAGGTTGGAGACGCATGATCGGTTAGGGAGGAATCCGTGTTGAGGAACCGGAAGGGCGGGCACCAGGATAGGTTGGAGACGCATGATCGGTTAGGGAGGAATCCGTGTTGAGGAACCGGAAGGGCGGGCACCAGGATAGGTTGGAGACGCATGATCGGTTAGGGAGGAATCCGTGTTGAGGAACCGGAAGGGCGGGCACCAGGATAGGTTGGAGACGCATGATCGGTTAGGGAGGAATCCGTGTTGGGAAACCGGAAGGGCGGGCACCAGGATAGGTTGGAGACGCATGATCGGTTAGGGAGGAATCCGTGTTGAGGAACCGGAAGGGCGGGCACCAGGATAGGTTGGAGACGCATGATCGGTTAGGGAGGAATCCGTGTTGGGAAACCGGAAGGGCGGGCACCAGGATAGGTTGGAGACGCATGATCGGTTAGGGAGGAATCCGTGTTGAGGAACCGGAAGGGCGGGCACCAGGATAGGTTGGAGACGCATGCTCGGTTAGGGAGGAATCCGTGTTGAGGAACCGGAAGGGCGGGCACCAGGATAGGTTGGAGACGCATGATCGGTTAGGAAGGAATCCGTTTTGAGGAACCGGAAGGGCGGGCACCAGGATAGGTTGGAGACGCATGATCGGTTAGGGAGGAATCCGTGTTGAGGAACCGGAAGGGCGGGCACCAGGATAGGTTGGAGACGCATGATCGGTTAGGGAGGAATTCGTGTTGAGGAACCGGAAGGGCGGGCACCAGGATAGGTTGGAGACGCATGATCGGTTAGGGAGGAATCCGTGTTGAGGAACCGGAAGGGCGGGCACCAGGATAGGTTGGAGACGCATGATCGGTTAGGGAGGAATCCGTGTTGGGAAACCGGAAGGGCGGGAAGACAGGCGTGTAAAAGGCTCTCGGAGACGACCATCTCTATGATCTTAGAGCATAGCGGAGCAGGGACACGGGCCTGTAGTTTTCAGGGAGCTTTTTGAGGCCTTTTTGAAAACCGGAATCACATTTCCTTGTTTCCAGACGCTAGGAAATACACCAGTGTTGACAGAGATCCTACATATAATATCTAGTGGCACGGCCAGTGCATCAGCACACTCCTTCAGGATCCTAGCGCTAAGGCCTGTGGCCTCCACGGGCCTTGTGCGCGCTCAGCTCATGCAGCAAAATTGAGATCCGGCCCTGCGGTACAGGAAAGCTACAGAAAAGCCCGGGGCGTTAAGCAAGGGTGGAATAGTCAGCACGTCGACAAGGGGATTGCTGAACCTCAGGGCAAAACACGAGTTCAGGCAGTTAGGGTGCTCCTCGTGACAGACCTAAACACGTTGCCATTCCACTCCAGGATAGGTGACATTTGCGAGGTCGATTTCAAGTTTTTAATGAACGACCTCTTAGGATTGTCCTTGAACTCACGAACCAAGCCTAGCAGATATTCACGGTATTTAACGTCTGTGTGAAGTTTAAAGTCTGCTCGGAGTCTAGCGTGAGCAGCGACGTTGTCCTCAGAAGGGTGATACTTTTTGCGCTTGTGCGCCGCTTCCTTCTCGCGCAGGAGATCACGTGCAGCTCGGTCAAACCACGGCGGATACTTCTGGCCAAGCTCAATCATGGGCACGTGATCAGTGACAGCAGCGAAGACAATATCATACAGACTGACTCACAGCACCGTCGACATCGAGACATTTAAAATATCTCAGGGAATAAGACTGGGGGCCCTACGCAAGCCCATAAAATCAGCCTCCTTGTAGTTGTAAACTCTGGACCGGGTGGCACGGGGAGCGGCACCGCATTTGACCGTGAACTGCGTCAGCACCGCCAGGTGGTCACAGGCGAACACCTTGTCCCGAACCTCGGACACGACCGCGCCGCGGTAGGAGACTGCGCGATCCAGTGTGGCCTCCTATCTGGTCGGCTAGGTCACCGACTGCACCGCTCCACATTCGGCGACAGCGTCCATGAACTTGACCGCCCTGGCGGTGCGCCGCAACAGCACAGGCTCCTCGTTCCCCGGCCAGGTTATCTCTGGCAGGTTAAAGTCCCCAACCACCAGGAACGGCTGATTGGTGCGCCGCACACAGGCCAGGAAGTCAACCACCTTGTTCACGTCGCGATCTGCGTCCGGCGGGCGGTAGCAAACGGACGGGGTGGGAGACCCCCACTTGCATCGCCAACACCTCGCAGTCGGACTCCAGGTCCGGTCGGTGAAGGGGCGACAGGCTCTTCTTGATGGCGCAGGCCACGCCGCCTCCATTCCCTTCCCGGTCCTTCCGGAACCAGATGTGGTCTGAGAAGCCGACCTGCAGCGCCGAGTCGGAGACCAGCGGCCCCAGCCAGGTCTCCGTCAGGGCGACGACGTCACAGGTCGCGAGTTCGCCAGCCTGTGAGCGGAGGCAAAGCTTGTTCTTCAAGCTGCGCACGTTCTGGTGGAACACTCGCAGCGAGCGCAACCTGTCTGCCGGTCCCGGGTTAATCTCCACGTCCCGGGAGAGTAGGCAGCCCACCAGGAGCCAGCAGCGGCCAGCCGGCTTGACAGGCATGCGTCTGTCGGCGAAGAGAGTCCAGGAACCTCCAGCTCCGAGCCCACACGCGTGGGCGGCGATACCGACAGCAGCAGCGGGAGCTGGTCCATCACCGCTGCATCAGCGTGGGCGGCGATACCGACAGCAGCAGCGGGAGCTGGTCCATCACCGCTGCATCACCGTGGGCGGCGATACCGACAGCAGCAGCGGGAGCTGGTCCACCACCGCTGCATCACCGTGGGCGGCGATACCGACAGCAGCAGCGGGAGCTAGTCCACCACTGCTGCAGCCGCCACGAATCAGGATGGTAGAGATCGTTAGCAGCAGTGCCAAAAAAGGCGCACCCGGTGGGACGTCAACCCGAGTGTTCCCAGTTGTGAGACCGAACAGGGTGCGCCGAGTCCAGCGCTCTATCCTATCGGCCACCAGACCGACGTAGCGCCCCTGCACGGGTCGCAGCCGGGCTGCTCGACCCCGCGGGGCCGGGTTAACCCTGACACGACGCTCAGAATAGCCGGTTTAATGTATCGAAGTGTTTTTATAGTCAATACATACATACATACATACATACATGTGGTCCGGTGGCCGGCGGCGGGCCGCGGCGGGCCCCGACCTTGGCAGACGGCCGCCGGCGGAGGATGTGTCGGCCGCTGACGCCGCTGCCGCCCCCTCACCCTCGCCGTCAGACGCGCCTGTTGTCCCCACTCCTCCGTCCTGAGGAGTCAGTCCTCAGTCCTCATTTATCAGTCCCCAGTCCTCTGTCCACAGTCCTCAGTCCTTAGTCCTCATTTATCGGTCCCCAGTCCACAGTCCTTAGTCCTCATTTATCGGTCCCCAGTCCCCAGTCTCCAGTCTCCAGTTTTCAACCATCAGAGCTGTTATCGTGCTACTCAGCTGTTAGTGTACGCTCGGTCGCCGAACCTCTGCTTGACACCGGTCGGTCTTCTTGACACATTTTAATGATGGTGGGAAAATAATTTGTTATCTGTTTTATGTTTGTTATCGTGATATTTCCATGGTCCCGTTCGATTTTGTCTGTGAATGTGTGTCATGTCTCTGCTATGACAGTAGTCTTCGATGCTGTCTCGGTGTTGTGACGATGGCAGTGACATTTGCTTTATCTGGTTTGAAACTGGTTGTATCTGGTTTAAGCTCTATTTGAGTGGGGCGCATAACATAAATGAAGCTTAACAATTCAAGAAGCTTCAATTTTTCATCTTTCAACTTCATTGTTTACAGTATGGATATAGGACATTTATAGATATGGATATAGGATATAGGACATTTTGAAGCTTCACTATTTTTTTCTTTCAAATCTCAAATCTTTTATGTCATGCATTATTTTCTAGAGTATTATATACCAAATTTCTATTTTTTGGTGCAATAAATCATTATGTGTATGGATGCCTATGAAAAGCGTGTGTGCCTATGATACGGAAGTCGGAACAATTTCGATTTGGTTCACACATTTTAAGTTAGCATGGTCACTTACAATTATTCAGGGCAAAGTAACCCTTAATATCCTCAATATATTAACGGGAACATTGTACAACAAATCTTATTTTTATCATCGGGATTTTTTCTTTAAAAAATGAGCGTGTGTTTAAAAGCTTGTATTGACAAAAACGTGTGTTTTAGTTGTATTAACCCGCGCCTTGGGTGGGGGGGGGGGGGGGGTTAGATGCCCCCTAAGGTTTTTCGAGGATAGCGAAAAACGGCGGCGCGCAGTGCCGCCGTTTTTGGCATACCTGTTGGCACATCAATTACCCACATAGTGTGCATTTTTTTTTACCTCGGGTCATATCAGGTCAGGTCACCAGGCCAGGTCACGTAACCCCACATCCAAAAATGTTTCCGGTCGCACCACAGCCACAGTTTATAGCCGATCAATTTCGTAGTTGCAGGATATCATAAGGGTAATATTACCTACAATTCGTTTATCTCGTTTTTTATATCGGTGACCTAAGGTCGGGTCAATTTTGTGACCTCCCCATTATAAGTCAATGGGGAAGTAATCAAATGCTTGCTATTCTGAAGATACGAATTATATCAGCCCAATGCGTTCTGGATCATGTTATCATAGGCCATTCTTGAAGTTGCAGGTGCAATTTTTGTTCAGTGACCCCTACAGGTCACCCGAGGTCATCAGCACCTTGTTGCTCATAACTCTCGACAAAATAAAGATAGAGGCGTGAAACTGGCACCAATGTGTTTTTCCCGTCGAGGCACGTCTCTCAATGTGGAACATGACCTAATTGGGTCACCACTTGACTTTGACCTGAGGTCAAATTTCGAAGTTGACCTAACTTAGTCATCATACATATTATGCGAAGCGCCTTGACGAGAGAAACACGATGGCGTCAAAATTATTTCCGTATCTTTATTAGGTAAAAAGATATTTGTGAAAACTGTTTTGCTAAACAATAGCCTTTTTGACATTTGATGAGCTCTGGAGCCTAAACCATTGACCTGAGCTAAAATCTGAGGACACCTTAGCGATTGGATTTTCAAGAGCTTTCCATTGCTTTTTCCCGTTTGTTCCTAGCTATCATAGTTGCTGTGATATCTGGGGGTTTCTGGAGCGAAGTCCTAAAACTTGAAAATCTGACCCTTGCTGACCTCTGGAGACCTCATATTGACCTGAGAAAAAATGCCTGAAATAGTTTCAAAATGCATTTTGACGAGCTTTCGAACGGTGTTTTCGGTTTTTGTCTACGTCTTATAGGAGCCGAGTTAGAGGGGGCGTCCAAACGCCCCCCCCCCCCCCCCGGCACGGCGAAGGTGGGGCCGAACACCGGCACGGCGCAGGTTAAGTAGTTAAGCAAAGGAATCTGATTTAAATGGAAAACCCTACTTTGTTCCTACCAAACCCACAGTACCACACAGCCATACATATTCCCAAATCACTTCAACCTGTGAGCCATAGGAGGTGGGCCGAACCGCCTGCATTGTTTTTGACTTTGCTTTCCGATTAGTTGGCTTTGTTGGCTTTAGTGGTCTTTTGTTGGGTACCTATTCCTATTTATGTTAAGTAAAACGAATGCTGTTTATTTGCCACCATAGGACTGGTCCTAAATAACTTAAGAACTGAAACACCCCTTCCAAGGTATGTTTGAGTCATTTGTGGATAGTATTTATGTCATATTTTGACATTAACAGTTTCTATTGTGATTTCGAATGTTGTTTTCTGTTGTAATTTCTCCGTTTACTGAATTTTGCTTTTATATTTATTTCCGTGGAAGGGAGTAGTGTTGTCTTTTGATTGTTGGTGAGCACTGGCCACTGGACCACTGGTTTTGAGTTTTGGTTGCGTGAGGATGTTGACTCGTGGAATCCCCTAAGTGGCAGCTCTATCGACGGTCACTATCAGCACTAGCGGACTTAGGATTGTGCATGGACTTAAAACTGCTAAATAGCTCATTCCATGTCTGGCCACACAAACAAGATGATTTTTTAACCCGACCATTTCTGGTTTTGGATGCAAATTGGTACACCTGTAGTGCCAAGTGAAAGAAACATACACACCCACTTTTAGCTCGGGGTGACCTCAAGTCATATTTAGAGGTCATCCAAGGTCACGATTTTGTTGCGTACTTGATATCAATTAAACGCTTATATATTATGTACTAATGTACTTAGCGGAATCAAAATAATATCAAAGTGCTCCGCAGGGTTGGACCATTCGGAAAGAGGGGAAAAATCCACGTGACCTATATGACATTTGGGCTGACTAGGTCAAAATCATAAATGTATTTTTCTATCAGTTTGCCTGCTCGTAACTTGGCCAAACTTGGCTGAATGAATGAACGTAACATCTTCTAGGAATGTGCAAAAAAGAATGGCGGAGACTTATCAACTTTCTGAGATACTGCCCTTTGAGTATGGTAAGGAAGTGAGACGGAGAAATGTCCCGAGGCTATTTCCATGTCGCGGGCGATAATGTGGGTTTATTTGGCCCGATTGACGTGAAATTTGGTGGGTAGCTTCCGTTTGCCGAATTCAATCGCTTTCGGGGTTGTTCAGCTCGACCTGACCTCCTGACACCCCAAACACCAGGCGGGCTGAGTGACGATGCAGACTGTATTGGCACGGGAACAACACGCGGTGCTGAGCGGCGCCGATAGGTCGGCCGGCAGACGCGCTGCTGGAGCCACGGGAGCGCCGGCGACCCGTCCGCCCGCCGCCCGGCGCCCGCCCGCCCCCGTCCGCCCGGGGCGGGACGGGACTGACTGCTCTTCATGGGGGACAGAGAGCGTCCGGCGCCTGACGGCGACGCCGGCCGATGGAGGGACGCAGATGCGATATATATATATATATATATATATATATATATATATATATATATATATATATATATATATATATATATATATATATATCACGACATGTCACGGACACGGGGTGGGGTGAGGTGGGGTGGCTGTTTAGAGGGTGGGGATGGAGTCGGACTGGGCGCGGTAGCCGAGCTCGTCAGCCTCCCAGGTGACGCGGATCGGGGTGCCGTCGGGCGCGATGTAGCTGTACTCGCCGCTCATCTTGTAGCTGCCCGTCTCGGGCTCGTTGCCCGGGATGCTCTGGCCGGAGCGGGTGGACACGATCTGGTTGGAGGTCTCCAGGTCGCTCTGGAAGCTGCCGTCCTCGTTGAGCTGGTAGTCCTGGCGGATGATCTGGGCATCCTTCTCGTCCTGGGCCAGGGCCACGGCCACCAGGCAGAACAGCACAATCTGACAGGGAGCGGGGGATGTCAGCGTCAGGTTCACCGGTACACCACACCAGACCGGGTACAGAGCAGTGATAGAGCACTGTCAACTAGCTAGCCGAACCAGTGACCATAAGTAGCAGAAATGCTATAATCGAAACAGAAAGCAAATGCCGACCAACACGGTCCAAGCGATCAAAGAAAGAACAATGGAACGAGGGAACAAATAATTGGGGAGGTGGCGAACAGTTCAAGACACTGATAGACGTTGGATTGATATTGTTAAGATTGGTAGATAGCTAGTAATCGGAGATCATGGCTAATAGGATAGAACGCCATAATTGGTCGTTTCGGCAGTAAAATGCTTACAGCCGTTAGCAGCCATCAGCATTAAACTATGATTTCTACTTTAAAGGAAAACGCTTTTAGCCGACAAAAAGTATCGGTTGCAACTGGCAATAATGGAAATAACGTTGCAAGTAGTGTCACTCCAGGGTTAGTTAAGATATGAGGGCTCTACCAGGTCTCTCGCAGTCGAGTCGCTCGGTTTTCGAGAGACTCGAGCGGCACGGCTGCCGAGTCAGCCAGGCTGCCGTCAGGTCTGGGCGGCGGAGCGGCGGGGCGCTGCACTCACCAGCTTCATGGTGAGTGGAGTCTGTGAGTGTCCGTGTGCTGGGAGCAGACGGCGTCGAGTGATGCTGCTCTGCCGGCCGGCGCCGCCTTTATACCTGGCCGGGCCGGCGGCCGCTCTGCTGCCCTGGTGTCAGGGATTTGCATTTTTATCTATGCCGCACTGACTGGAGCCCAGTGTTCTCACGCGCGAGAGTTGCCGATCAGTGAACTGCCTTCACCGATCTGTGTCTGCCTTTACTTGACTTTCATGCGTCCTCTCAGCGCATCAAGCTGTACAACCCTTCGGCACCCCCCGTCTCGGACGCCACCTTGCGGCTGATGGCTCAGCGCCGCGGGCTTCTTGCCCGAAGTGGTAGGACCCTAGCCTTTCTCGCTCTCGACAAGAGGGTCAAATCTGCCATTCAGAATGTTGAGAGGCATGATATTGCCCGGCGGGTGACTGAGCAGGGTCCTGTCACCATCTTTCGGAACATTCGCCAAATTATAGAGAGCAAGAAGTCCGCACAGAGAGCTGCGCCTGAGGCAACACCCGAGGAGCTAAACGAGTACTTCACCGTGGTGGGGCCTGGTGTCGCGGGTGAAGTTCGGGACAGGGGAGAATTGGCGTAGGAACGTTTTGAAAAGTATGGGTTGTTGGGGGTGGGGGGGGGGGGGGGGTGGGGGGGGGGGGTGTTCAGCCGCAACCTCACCGGATAAATGAGCCCCCTCTAACTCGAAAAATAAAAGGGCTAGAAAGACGCGGAAAAAAGTTCGAAAGCTCTCGACAAAGACATTCTAAGTTACTAAGGGTATTATGTTCCTCAGGTCAATATTAAGGTCACCCAGAGATCAACGGTGATGTTTTCCAAGTACATGACTGCTCTAGAAACCCCCAAATATCTCGGGAACTATGACATCTAGGAACAAACGTAAAGAACCAATTGAAAGCTCCTGCAAAATGCAAGCGCAGTTGTCCTCAAATTTAACTCAGGTCAATAGTTTAGGCTCCCGAGGTCACCAAGGTCACGAGGGTATGTTTTCCAAAAGTTTTCATGTATAACTTTTTACAGTATAGCAGTCATTGTAACACCATCGTATTTGTCTCGTCAAGGAGCTTAGAAACATATTAATGGTGACCTGGTTAGGTCAACTTCTAAATTTGACCTCAGGTCAAGGTCATTTGGTGACCCAGGTACGTCATGTTGCCTATGGGGTGATGCGACTCGACGAGACAAACACAGTGGTGTTATTCGCACGTCTCTATCTGTATTATATCAAGAGTGATGGGCAAAAAAGTGCTGGTGGGCTCAGATGACCTCAGCTGACCTTGTAGAGGTCACTGATCAACAAATGCACATGGGTCGTCAAGAATGAGCTAAAATAACATGATTCGGAAATAATTGGCCTCATCCAATGCATATTATCTGAATAGGAAGCATTTGTATATTTGCCATGAAATTGACCTGACCTTAGGTTTCCGATACAAACAAGACAAATTCGAGATTAACGAATTGTAGGCAAGTATAATCTTATTAAATCCTGCAAGTTTCAAATCTCTCGGACAAACACTGGCTTTGGCACGACCACACACATTTTTGGAGGTAAAGTCACTTGACATGACCTGGTGACCTGACCTGAGATGACCTGAGGTCAAACTTTCACACAATGTGGGTAATTGATTCTCGAATAGCTGTTCCAAATTTGTAGCGCCGCCGTTTTCCCGCTATTCTCGATAAACCTCGGTGTGAGGTTGGTTCAAAATCCCCCACCACCACCACCACCACCACCACCACCACCACCACCACCACCGCCGCCGCCGCCGCCGCCGCCGCCGCCGCCGCCGCCGCCGCCGCCGCCGCCGCCGCCGCCGCCGCCGCCGCCGCCGCCGCCGCCGCCGCCGCCGCCGCCGCCGCCGCCGCCGCCGCCGCCGCCGCCGCCGCCGCCGCCGCCGCCGCCGCCGCCGCCGCCGCCGCCGCCGCCGCCGCCGCCGCCGCCGCCGCCGCCGCCGCCGCCGCCGCCGCCGCCGCCGCCGCCGCCGCCGCCGCCGCCGCCGCCGCCGCCGCCGCCGCCGCCGCCGCCGCCGCCGCCGCCGCCGCCGCCGCCGCCGCCGCCGCCGCCGCCGCCGCCGCCGCCGCCGCCGCCGCCGCCGCCGCCGCCGCCGCCGCCGCCGCCGCCGCCGCCGCCGCCGCCGCCGCCGCCGCCGCCGCCGCCGCCGCCGCCGCCGCCGCCGCCGCCGCCGCCACCGCCGCCACCGCCGCCACCGCCGCCACCGCCGCCACCGCCGCCACCGCCGCCACCGCCGCCACCGCCGCCACCGCCGCCACCGCCGCCACCGCCGCCACCACCGCCACCAGGGCGAGGGTTAAAGGAAATAGTTCACCTTGGAAAAATGTTACCCAACATGATTTGATTATATTTTTTCATACAATTTCTTTTTATATTGTCAAAAATGACCTTATATCGCGCCGATTCAGGACAGAAGGCCGTACATTTTTATTGTTTATCAAACTATATGCATACTCTCTGAGTCAGAATCCTGACGTCACGCGAATGTAAAAATGGTTCAGCCAATCAGATTCGAAAGTAGTCGCGTAAAGATAGACTCGCATTGGAGATGTGCCAACCGGCGGCCGGCGATTCGTTTGCTAGCACCAGTTGCAAGCTGATTAGCTGATGGTATAGCCTCTGCCCGGGCTAGAACCTGAACAACATTCTTTCGCCAGCACCGCATCCCTTCGCCAAAAACTCAAATATATTCGGCTAGAGAGTCTTTTCAGTCAAGAAAACTTGCAGATAGGGGTTTCCCAACACGGGCTACAAAACTGCTATCTCAGTTTAAAACTAATGTTGAAGGTGAACTATTTCCTTTAAAGGGAGTGTGCCTACTCACTAGATTTGTGGTTGATTCCAGTAGAGTCGAATCCGATGCCGGAATCGACTCCGTTTGTACTGGAATCCAAATCGGATTCGATTCCATTGGCATCTGGGTGGAATCGGAATCAGGTGTAATCAATCATTTTAAGAAAATGGTGGAATCTGAATCAATGGCTATTTAAAGCGATTCCGTTTTATTTTCTTAAACATCACGCTGACCATGAATTAAGATTTCCTGAAGGAAATTTGTTCATTTGAGCATGAATTGGTAAAGCAGAGCTGGACGATGATTTGTTACCGATTGAGGGTTAGTAAATGTTATTTATGTCTTCATGTAATCGATTGCACAAATCGATAGAAACTCTTGCAAAGCATATCTAGCCTTCAGCCGCAGATATGTACGCCAGAAAGAACAGCACGTGTCCGTATATTAACTTAGCCGGAAGGAAGAAAGTTCCGTACAACACCGTCATGTAGAAAAGAAAAGTATGAATGTAAACAAATGCAATAATGACGCGGCGCGGCAAAATACGGCAGAAACAACGCAACCAAATCAAAACATAATGTAACAAGCGCGACACAACAGTAAACATGCTCAGTATTTATAGTTATTTAAGTGGAGACATACAATGATCTTCGAATATGACAATGTTATGTTTATTGATTCTCATATTTTTCAGGGCATTGATTTCCCTGTATATCATATTCAAAATAGCAGTTTGAAATATGTGCATGCATCATGGTTAAAAGCAAGTCTTAATATTATATCGTTTTGAACCTTCGGTAGACCTTCGCATTTTTGAACTGTCACGATTTTGCAGCACAGGCCAGTTTTTCAACAAAGTTCATGATTTTTGTATGCAATATATTTAATATGGCTATTCGTGTTCTTCGTGTCATTTGCAACGCCCTATAACCATCAGGTCATTTGTACAAAATGTAAGAATGATGGGACATTTTTTATGCAGAACGTAATAAAATTGGAATACATGGAATCGGACTTGGAATCAAACTTTTTAGGTGCCCTGGAATCGGATTCGGAATCGATTCCTCTAGTAAAATATTTATTCGAATTGGAATCGGAATCGGACCTAGCTTGCTTGGCATGGAATCGGAATTGATTCTGCTGAAGCGGAATCAAGCACAAGTCTGCGTACTCACATCGCTTGTTTGGGGTTATTGACACTGGTTTATAGAACATAATTTTCTGAATCGAACCATGCCTTTCATGCTTCCAAATTCACTCTAGTTGCTGAGATATTCTAAAGACACCAGGAACTGGCTGGTAGCAAAAAGTTATCGGGTAGGCCGCAGAGGGCTTCCGCTACTAGAAGTACTGCAACTATCGATTCAACTGCTAGCATATCATTAGCGCCGGCCAATAGCATTTCGACAAAACAGTTTGTGCGCGCTGATAGCAGCAGCCGAACAGTACCGCCTGTCCCCCTACTCGCAGCGCTTGATGGCCATTTTTCGACGAAGATTAGTCCCCCTACTCGCAACGCTTGATGGCCATTTTTCGACGAAGATTAGAGCTTCGAAACTTGAAAACTGGTTCGAAGTTTAGAGCTTCGAAACTTGCAAATCACACACACACGCACACGCACACGCACACGCGCGCGCGCGGCGCGCGCGAGGGGTCCGCCGATGCCGCCGATGAGGCGTTTGATGTTGTGTGGATGATTGTATGTTTTGAAGTGTTTTCTATGTTAAAAAAGTGTACAGCTGATCCGTGTCATGTGTAATTTGTATATGTGTATGAATGTATGTTAAAATACACCATCGGCGGAAGCCGGATAAAGTGAAGAAAAAAAAACTTGCGAATAATAAAGTTCCGTAGCAAGAACATGCTATGCAAAACTTGTCTCTACCTGCATGATGTGACCGTAATTGTATTGTCTTAGGTGCGCCGTTTTACACAACATCATGTTGCGATACAACATCGTCTTATGGTGGTCGTTCTTATAGGTATATCGAAACGAAAAATAATAAGCAAAATAATATAAGTGAAAAATCAACTAAAGGGGCTCCAGATGTAAATTTAATCGTATCCAACAATCAAGACAATAGCTACTTACCGTATGAAAAGTATTTTTGACATTACAAAACAGTAGGCATACTCCCTTTAACCCGCGCGGCTCTGAGGTCTCCAGCGGAACGCGCGGCGCTGGGGTGGGGTAAATTTTACCCCCTCGTATCTGCCGAACCAAGGACCGCAGCGAGACGCGAAAGGCGGTGATCGAAAGCTCTCGGTGAAAAGAATCTAACGCATACTCGATATTCTTAAAATAAGGTCACATGCCAGGTCACGGTCAGGTAAAATGCAAAAATTGAGGTATTTGGGTTTTTGGGCCATACTTTCCATCCAAAGCCTTAGATTGCGACTATTATCGCACAAAGTATTCTCAAAGGTATAATGCATCTCCCGCATAAGCAAAAGTGTAATTATATGCAAAGGTCAAGGCGAGGTCACAAATGGTAACAGGTCTACGGAAGTCATGCGACACATGTTGTAAGCGTTATTGTATACGTATAATTCGATAGTAGCTGCCATTTTCACAACCTGACCCCATATAATGGCCCTCAAGTCAAGATCAGGTCACACAAAGGAAACCAATTGAAATTGATTTAAATATAAATACAAAAGGCATGTCTAGACCAGCTTTGTCTCAGAAATACAGCTGTGACATTTATTTGTCTGTATCGGGTCACTAAAAGCCAAAAAACGTAACTTAAAAAATTATGTCATGAGTTACTTATACTTAGGGAGCCATAAGTCAGTCAAAATTAAAGGTATTGCTTTGAAATGTGGTTTGGGTATCGTCCATACTTGGTTCTCTAATATGTCTTCCGGTTTGTTTAATCTCTTCAAAACAACTTTTGTTGAAATTCTTCCGATTTTGTTTTTGGTGGTCAAAAACCCAAATTTCGAAAATCCGAGATAGCCATTTGGAAGAGGATGTTATTTCCTTTCTTTTTACGTTTTTTATTTGCGATTTGCCTCAAAACTCTATTTTCTACGATTTGTTTCAAACATTAAACGTTTTCCCACCAATATTGGCTTTTCCATCAAACATGACGGCACTAAAACGTCATTATCTCCTAAACTACTTCACCAATTTCAATTAAATTTTGACAGAAGTCGTAGAATTGATGCAGCATAAGGTACCGACAGTTTCACTTCGATATCTCTCATAGTTTTCAAGTTATTGAGAAAATCCGGTAGGGGGGGTAAAATTTACCCCCCAGCGCCGCGCGGGTTAACCCTTGCCCTACGGGAGTTTTTTCACCTTCGCCCTACTGGGGGGGGGGGGTCCTAAAAAGACCCCCTGTTAACTTCCAAACAAGCAACATAGAGCAACGCAGTAAGAACCAACATGTTGCCGGTCATGTTTGGAATCTAACGGTATGCAATTTTTAGGTTTCGGGTCAACGACTGACCTTCCAGGTCAAGTGAATGACCTCGATCGACCACGTCCAGAACAGCCATTTTGCTGTCAGGAAACCTCAAAATGAGAAATTGTTAAATGTAAATAAAAAGGCATGTTCCTAGACCAGTTTTGTCTAAAAAATACAGAAAATTTAATTATTTATTCGTATCTGGTCAAAGAAAGTCCAAAAAAAGTTATTAAAAAAATGACGTCATGAATTTCTTACACTTAGGGAGCCATCACTCAGTCAAAAATAGAGATATTGCTTTGAAATTTGGTATAATTAATATCCATACTCAGTTCTCTCACATATATTCCGTTTTTTTAACATCTTTGAAAATTGTGATTTTTTGGTGATTTGGGGGGGGGGGGAGAGGGAGGGGGAGGGGGGAGGCAATTTCCCCGTTTACCCCCCCCCCCCCCCTTGTGTACGCCTATGGACCTAACCTTTACAACAATCACGGTCGCAGGGACCCACGTTTAGAACGCTCCGCTCGCGTTCGCTCGAGCTGCGCTGCGGTGATGGGGTCCGCCCCCCGGAACCCGTAGACCATCTGGCAGACAAGTGACAACTAGTTATAATATTTACTAAACTGTGGCCTCAACAGACACTGGCAGTGGCAGAGTCTGGCGGGCGGCTTGGTGTGACAGGAAAAATTGTAATAACATAATCGAATTGGTTAAGCAAATATCGGTTACGGTAGAATTAATCGGTTACGCAAATAATATATTCCCAAAGGCATCCTGGTTATGTCCTATGACTGAATACGTTGATTTGGTAGCATCGGTGATGAAACCAGCTGTTTCAGTGATAAAAACAACGTTTCGGTGATGAAAGCAGGTTTCGGTGTAGATTTAGTTATTTTGGTTAATTTATTTACAGTGATATTTTCAGTTATTTCGGTGATCAGAATGGTCATTTCGGTGACGGGATTAATTTATTCCGCTTTCCAAATTCCCAAAAGTCAACAGACAATTTTTACATACGCTGGCGGATCAGAAATTGACCTGACATCAGGGGAAAATGCCCCCCAGGAATATGAGGGGCATTCAATACAAGTATCCCCCCGCGTGTCCCCTGCACTGAACGTGAAAACAATTATCTTAGCAGAAAACTCCATGAAAATTGATTTTTTTTTTCTCGATTGATTTAATTTGAAGTTTTTATGTATCCCTTTCTTTCAATGATAGACAAAACAGCGCATCTGATGCTTACCGAGGGGGGGATTGTATCGAGGGGGGAGGAGACAAGCAGCCCCGGTGACCCTTACCCGCGCCCCGTGGGGGGCCCTCACGGATTGTCTCAATACTTTGAAAACTATGATATATATCAACGTGAAACTTTCAGTAACTTAAAGGGACATTCCCACCTTAACATTAGTTTTGAGTTGAGATAGCCATGTTGTTGGATTTGCTTTGAAATTAAGTAGGGTAGCAGTTAAAACAACCACATAGGTCTATTCGAAAAGAAATTCGAGCTTGGTCTTGACAATTGTAACAAATAAACCCCACGTGTATTTGAATAGGGGTTTAAAGCCGATGACGTCGTCTCTCTTTACCCAATGGTGATGATAGTCGACTTGTGTTAAGGTAAACCTTGGAAATATTTACGCGTTTCGTTTCTCGATCGCTGGGTGTATTATATTTACCGTGGGTTATATCAGGATAACTAGACTTCTATAAAGTGAAACTCTAATGCAATTTGCAAACGATGCCAAGAATTCGATGTGTGGTATGTGGAGCTTTCAGTGACAAGACTTCGGTGGTCAAGTGAGTGCGACACAGTTTACCTGGTACCTGCTTGTATTTGAATCGCCAGAATTGTCTGACAAAAATTGTGCCAAACTTTGGAAGCGTAAAGGATTTATCTATAGCTCTATTTAGCTCAATAATGACGTCATCAACCCAAATTTTAAAAACTTAATTATTATAAATTGAGTGAAGTTTTCGAGAGAAAAAATATCACCATCGTTTTCAGCAGCACTTACTTCATATTTTCGGGTACAACCGGCGTATATTTGACAACTTTCAGAAAGGTGGCAATGTCCCTTTAACTCGGGGCAGTCAAAATCCTGCCCTGCATGGGTTATGGGGCACATGAAGATGTGTGGTAAGTAGGTTAAGTTACCCTAACCTATCCTAACTCGAATACGTTATTTTTCAGTAATTTAAGTCACATTTAACATGAGCCACCCCATTTAATCCGCGAGTTACTGGGGTATATTTCATAACGCGACTTACTGGGGAGGGGGGCTATTTTTTGCCCTCCCCCCTCGGATCTCCGGAACTATTGGACCGAATGTAAAAAATCAAACGGCATTCGATAGCCCTGGGAAATTTATCGAGGGAAACATAATATTGTTGACCTCAGGGTCACCGATGACGTCACAGGTCAGGTCAAGTACAAAATGTTTGACCGTGTCGAAAGGTCTCGATGGATGGAATTGTCGCGCACAATTGCGATATTAAACGCATAAGCTTGACACTTATAAGTACCTTTCTATGCTGTTTATGACCTTGGGGCAGGTCAAGGTCATCCGAGGTCACGAGGTCAAACTGCAGATTACGGTCATTAAGCGTTGTAACACATGTTTATGGGTTTGTCTTTCGTCTAGAACGCGAAAACTGACCTTAGAAAATTGTTTGTTCCATATAAATAGAAGTAAAAAGCAAAAACGGAAATACGTTTTTAATGCATAGTAACGCTGTGAGAGGTGGTCGATTTTTGTCATTTAAAGGTCATAAGTCATTTATTTTTGAAGATATCGACTTCAAATTTGGTACACATATTCACCGCACACGTCTCAATCACATATATTCCGGTTTTTGGATAATTCTGTTTTTTATCATTTGAAGAAAAAAAACAAATGTATTTGGATTTCTCAAAATTTTGAATAAAAAAAACTCAAAAATCCGAGAAAGCAGTTGGATAGCCCGGTCTATTGTCAGTCATTTGATTTAAGACAATTGAGTTTATATCAAACATCGTATCTTTGACAGCGTTTTCCGCAAACCATTATTTTGCAACAAAAACCGAAGAACATGACGTCACTCTGACGTCATTCCAGGTTGACCTATCATAACCTCATATTTTTCCTTTTTTCAACATGTGTAGAATTGATGTGAGAGAAGGTACTGCAAGTTTGGTGACGATACCGGTGTTCGTTTAGGAGTCATTGCAAAATAACGAGGGGGGTGGGCAAAAAATAGCCCCCCCCCCCCAGTAACTCGCGGGTTAAGGAATCCCGTCCCCCAAACCTCAAAACCTGCCCCATACTATAATGTTTCCCATCCCTGACTCAACAAGATGATATATCGTTGAGAATTGTCACTTTTTGCACATGATTTGTTCAAAACTAACGTTGTTCCGCTAGACATTTATCAATTCCAACTCTGCTGAACCCTGACTAGAACTCTCCTGATCCACATATTGGTATTTGTTGGTTAAGAGTAGCACACGTATATATCTACTAGAACTTCGGGCACTGCCGATACCTACAGGCTGCAGACTATTGTTGTTGTTTTGATGTGCGAGGCTATGTCTCAAAAGCGTCAGAATGCGTGGATGCGCGGGATGTTTCCAATAAAATAGGGCAGAGTTGCCGGAGTTAACGATCAGTGAACTGCCTTCACCGATCTGTTTCTGCCTTTACTTGACTTTCATGCGCCTTCACAGCGCATCAAGCTGTATAATCCTTCGGCACCACCTGTCTCGGACGCCACCTTACGGCTGATGACTCAGCGCCGCGGACTTCTTGCCCGAAGTGGTAGGACCCCAGCCTTCTCGCTCTCGACAAGAGGGTCCAATCTGCCATTCGGAATGATGAGAGGCATGCTATTGGCCGATGGGTGACTGAGCAGGGTCCTTCCACCATCTTTCGGAACATTCGCCAAATTATTGAGGGCAAGAAGTCCGCACAGAGCTGTGCCTGAGGCCACACTCGACGAGCTAAACGAATACTTCGACCGGGTGGGGCCTCGTGCCGCGGGTGAGGTTCGGGACATGGGGAGCCCCTTCACCTTCCTTGTAGACTTCCGATGGTTGGCGCCTGCGCCTTTACTCTGAAGCCTGTCCCACTTGACTTTCTCCGTTCTGTCCTCTTTTCTATGAAAATTCAGGAGCCTTTGGTTCTGACGACATCTGCATTCGGATTTTGAAACTTTGTTTGGACGTCATCGGCCATGTCTTTCTTCATATCATCAACACCTGTCTCATAACCTGTGAATATCCCCCGTCCTGGAAACACTATCGTCCATCGTATTCACAAATCCGGCAGCCTCTCAGAAACATGAAACTTCCGTCCCATCTCCATCGTCCCAGCCTTCCAAAAACTTGGAGAGAGAGTTGTTCAGCGACAACTGTACTCTTACATGGCCAACAATCACCTTTTGTCTTCTTCCCAGCACGGTTTTTCGTTCAAACCACTGTCCTCTTTTTCCACCGAAACCGCGCTTTTTACCATATCTGATCATATACTTTCCGCCACCGATCGCCAGGACAGCACTCTCCTCTGTCTACTTGACGTGTCAAAATGCTTTGACGTGATCGAACACGCAAAGCTCGTTCCAAACTCCAAACCTATTATATCGATCCTACGTGGTTTTCGTATTACCTCACTGGCCAAACTCAATCTGTTTGTACAGGTGATGGTTGTGACTCGTGGAAACCACCACCTTTCCTGATCCCTACCCAATCCTATTGGTGTTTTCCAAGGATCCTCAATCCGCCCACTTCTATTCCATATTTGTGCTAATGACTTATCCCTCTATGAACCGCAGGCGCACGTGGTGCAGTACGCTGACGATACCCAAATTTTGGTCTCAGTCAAAAAAGAATCACTCACACAGCTCATCGCTACCATGGAACAGGCTTTATCGTCTCTCGACACCTGGTTCTATTCCCATGGTTTGAAAGTAAATATCGGGAAAACAGAGCTCATTGTCTGTGGTTCCCGTCAAAATTGTTGTGGCATGATCCCGACCACTATTCGGTTCCGTGAGGTGCGTGAGAGCCCCACGGCGAGGAATCGTGGCGGACTGTTCGACAAGAACCTCTCGTGGGACTCACACGTATCTGTTTCTGCCCTCGTCAAAAGAAAATGTAACGGTATCCTCATCGGGCTGCCTCACGTGCGTCACCAGATCCCCTCGTCACATCTACCTGTTACAGTCGACGCCCTGGTCCTCTCGCACGTCCGGTATTGTTTGACGGTTTTTGATGTTGGGTCAGAAAATAACATGCAGTGCCTCCAAAAGGTAATCAATTTTGTTTTGCGTGCTGTCTCAGGCCGACGTAAATTCGACCACATATCGGACGTGCGAGATGAACTAGGCTGGCTCACCGCCCGGCAGCTGCACGAACTTCAATCAATCAACCTTCTTCACAAAATTCGCTGCACCGGGGAACCGCAGACTCTCGCTTCTCAGCTTTCGGCAAACTCTGAACTTCGTTCCAGAAGCACCCGCCAGGACGCTGATTTGGCCCTCCCGCGCGTGAGAACTGCAACCGGCAAGCGTCGCTTTTTATACGGTGTAGTGCAATGCTACAACAACGCTACAACTTATCAACTTTCTGAGATACCGCCCTTTGAGTATGGTAAGGAAGTGAGACGGAGAAATGTCCCGAGGCTATTTCCATGTCGCGGGCGATAATGTGGGTTTATTTGACCCGATTGACGTGAAATTTGGTGGGTAGCTTCCGCTTGACGAATTCAACCACTTTCGGGGTTGTTCAGCTCGACCTGACCTCCTGACACACCAAACACCAGGCGGGCTGAGTGACGATGCAGACTGTATTGGCACGGGAACAACACGCGGTGCTGAGCGGCGCCGATAGGCCGGCCGGCGGACGCGCTGCTGGAGCCACGGGAGCGCCGGCGTCCCGTCCGCCCGCCGCCCGCCCGCCCCCGTCCGCCCCCGTCCGCCCGGGGCGGGACGGGACTGACTGCTCTTCATGGGGGACAGAGAGCGTCCGGCGCCTGATGGCGACGCTGGGCGATGGAGGGACGCAGATGCGATATATATATATCACGACATGTCACGGACACGGGGTGGGGTGAGGTGGGCCGGCTGTTTAGACGGTGGGGATGACGTCGGACTGGGCGCGGTAGCCGAGCTCGTCAGCCTCCCAGGTGACGCGGATCGGGGTGCCGTCGGGCGCGATGTAGCTGTACTCGCCGCTCATCTTGTAGCTGCCCGTCTCGGGCTCGTTGCCGGGGATGCTCTGGCCGGAGCGGGTGGACACGATCTGGTTGGAGGTCTCCAGGTCGCTCTGGAAGCTGCCGTCCTCGTTGAGCTGGTAATCCTGGCGGATGATCTGGGCATCCTTCTCGTCCTGGGCCAGGGCCACGGCCACCAGGCAGAACAGCACAATCTGACAGGGAGCGGGGATGTCAGCGTCAGGTTCACCGGTACACCACACCAGACCTGGTACAGAGCAGTGATAGAACACTGTCCACTAGCTAGCCGAACTAGTGACCATAAGTAGCAGAAATGCTATAATCGGAACAGAAAGCAAATGCCGACCAACACTGTCCAAGGGATCAAAGAAAGAACAATGGAACGAGGGAACAAATAATTGGGGAGCTGGCGAACAGTTCAAGACACTGATAGACGTTGGATTAGTATTGCTAAGATTGATAGATAGCTAATGATCGGAGATCAGAGCTAATAGGATAAAACGCCATAATTTGTCGTTTCGGCGGTGAAATGCTTACAGCCGTCAGCAGCAAGCAATCAGTATTAAACTATGATTTCTACTTGAAAGGAAAACGCTTTTGGCCGACAAAAAGCAGCGGTTTCAACTGACAATAACGTTCCAAATAGTGTCACTCCAGGCTTAATTAAGATATGAGGGCTCTACCAGGTCTCTCAGTCGAGTCGCTCGGTTTTCGAGAGACTCGAGCGGCACGGCTGCCGAGTCAGCCAGGCTGCCGTCAGGTCTGGGCGGCGGAGCGGCGGGGCGCTGCACTCACCAGCTTCATGGTGAGTGGAGTCGGTGAGTGTCCGTGTGCCGGGAGCAGACGGCGTCGAGTGATGCTGCTCTGCCGGCCGGCGCCGCCTTTATACCTGGCCGGGCCGGCGGCCGCCCCCACTAACCTGAAAACTAAAAGGGCTAGAAGGACTCGAAAAAGTGCTCGAAAGCTCTCGACAAGGAAATTCGAAGTTACAACTGACATGTTTTTTCTGGAGTCAATATTCAGGTCACCCGAGGTCATCAAAGGTAAAATCTCCGAAGTACAGGACGTTGCTCAAGAAACCCCTGAATATTTTAGGAACTATGATAGCTACGAACAAATAGAATATAGACATCGAAAGCTCTTGAGAAATGCAATCGGCATTGATGTCCTTAAATTTGAGCTCAGGTCAATAGTTTAGGCTCCAGAGGTCACCAAAGGTCACGATGGCTGTATCATACGAACTGTTGCTAGAACGCGTCTTAAATTTGCACAGTCGTCCTCTCTGGCGGATCCAGCCTCCCAATATGGGGGGGGGGGGGGGGGTAATTTCACTGGGGGGGCCCCAGGGGCCTCCATGACCTAAAAGTTACCCCCCCCATTTTTTCCCTTTGCGCAATTGGGTTATTTTGTTTTTCGCTATGCTATTCTTACGTGTAAGGACGTGTCAATTAAGTTCAAAAATAAAATTGATGGATATTTGCCTCAAATATCTAAAATGTTGTAATTTTACATGCTATGTTATATACAAATGAGTTATTCGCTAATACCTTTTGACTGAATACAGTTAGAAGGGCACGGTAAACGTCATTTTGTTATTATCATCAAGACGCGTTGAATGAGGAATCCTGTGCAGCATGACATCTTTCTGACATTTGATGACCTTGACCTAAGGTCAAGGTCATTGCGCAAAGTAACCTTTCCAAATTTGACCTATACTGCGATGTTATATATCCTTGAACTTGTCTTGAAGATAGGAATTCATTGGTATTATAATAATTTCGCGATCGTTGATGATTATAAAGCCAACTGAGCCATTTTCGGGCTTTCTTTACACCGAGAAGAATGTTATGAAGTTGTTATTCGACATGCAAATTAAAATGAATTTAAATGTTGCCATTGACGATCAGGCGTTATTTAAGCACAGTCGAATTCCTCGCAACAAGACAAGTTTTAAGATATATAACATCGCCACAAAGGCCACAATTGGAAACCTAACCTTGAACCTTGACATTGACCTTAGGTGAATGTCACCATATGTTAGAAAGAGGTCATACTGCATCGCATTGAACGCGTCTTGACGAAAATAACAACATGGTGTCCATTTTACCTTTTTATCTGTATTCAATCAAAAGTTATTGGAGAATAGTATCTTTCACAAAAGAACATACACAATTGGAAAATTTAGCATATTTGAAGACAAATAACCATCATTTTTTTCTGTTTGAACGACACTTCTTTGCACTTAACAATAATACAGTCAAAATAGGAAATGCATTTGGCTTGGGTATCCAAAAAAATAGCATCGGTGATGGTAGCAAAGGTAGCATCGGTGATGTTTCAGTGATGAAAACAACGTTTCGGTGATGAAAGCAGTGTTTCGGTGTAGATTTAGTTATTATGGTTGCATTTATTTTCAGTGATATTTTCAGTTATTTCGGTGATCTGAATAGTCATTTCGGTGACTGGATTAATTTATTCCGCTTTCCAAATTCCCAAAAGTCAACAGACAATGTTTACACACGCTGGCGGATCCAGGTGGGGGGGGGGGGGGTCATCAGGGGCAAATGTCCCCCCCCCCAGGAATATGAGGGGCATTCAATACAAGTATGCCCCCCCCCGCGTGTGCCCTGCACTGAACGTGAAAACAATAATCTTAGGAGAAAACTTAATGAAAACGGTAGTTTGTTCTCGATTGATTGAATTTGAAGTTTTTATGTATCCCTTTCTTTCAATGATAGACAAAACAGCGCTTCTGATTCAATTCAAGCAGCCCCGATGACCCTTACTCGCGCCCCGCGGGGGGGGGGGGGGGGGGGGGGGCTCACGGATTGTCTCAATACTTTGCAAACTATGATATATATCAACGTGAAACTTTCAGTAACTTATGCTGGATCAATTATATATCTTCTGACCGAATTTCAATTAAATTAAAGTAGTATTTTGGGAGATAATGACGTTGTAATGACGTCATGTCATGCTATTTTTGGTGGAAAAAACGATAAATGTTTCAAAAATCGCAGAAAATAGAATTGTAAAGTACATTGCAAATACAAACGTCAAAAGAAAAGAAATGGCATTCTCTTTAAAATGGCTATCCCAGATTTTAGAGGTTAGGTTTTTGACCCTCCCCCAAAAATGGGGAAATCCACTTAATAAATTTGGGTGAATTGGAAAAGTGAATTGATTAAGCTCGAATACCTAAATGAGGTGACCGACCCAAATCGGCGGATAACAAAATCGTGGTACTTTTTTGCCACACAAAGACCCCCCCCCCCCCCCCCAACCCCCCTAGAGTGTTTGGGTCTGCTGCCAGTCCACACCAACTTCTTTGCAAACGTTTCTCCACCCATGCTTATCACACAGACAAACTTTTCAAGGTCAAGTCTCGGCCAATTCGTAGGCTTCGGCTTTGGGCGGGCGCCAATTCCACAGCCAAACTGGATGAGAGCGGCCATCATTAATCTAGTACTGAGCACAGCTGGGACCAACGTTTTGGAGTCAGACATAAATACAATACACTGCTTTAGGTGCTGCAGGAGGAAGTTTGAGCTTGAGCATACATGATTGTTGATCCCCACCATTCTTTTAAATTGCTTTTTAGAAATCCTCCGGAGGTGGCAATATCCCTTTAACCCGCGCGGCGCTGGGGGGGGGGTAAATTTTACCCCCCTCCCGGATTTTCTCCATAACTTAAAAACTATGACAGATATAAAAATGAAACTTTCGGTACCTTATGGTACATCAATTCTACATCTTGTGTTGCAATTTTTTTAAATTCGTAAAAATTTTGAGGAGATAATGACGTTTTAGTGACGTCATGTCATGTCATTTTTGGTGAAAAAACGTTAAATGTTTGAAAAATCGTAGAAAACAGCGTGTTGATGCAAATCGCAAATAAAAGGCGTCAAAAGAAAGCAAATAAACATTGTCTTTAACATGGCTATCTCAGATGTTCAAAATTTTGGGTTTTTGACCCCCAAAAATGCAAAAAACTGATTTTTCGGGAAGAATTTCCACAAAAGTTTTTTGTTTGAAGATTTTCAAAAAACCGGAAGATATATTAGAGAACCGAGTATGAACGATGTTCAAACCAAATTTCAAAGCATTTTTTTTACTGACTTATGGCTCTCTAAGAATAAGTAACTCATGACGTCATTTTTTTAATTGCGTTTTTTGGCTTTTACTGACCAGATACAGACAAATAAATGCCACCACTGTATTTCTAAGACAAAACTAGTCTAGAAACATGCAATGTTTATTTAGATTAATCAATTTCAAATTTTGACCTTATTGTGACCTGACATTGACCTGAGGGCGATTATATGGTGTCAAGCTGTGAAAATGGCTGCTCCTATCGAATTATACGTGTAAAATAACCCATACAACATGTGTCGCATGCTTTCGTAGACCTGTGACCTTTTGTGATCTGACCTTGACCTTGACCTTTGCTTAAAATTTCACTTTTACTTATGCGGGAGATGCATTATACATTTGGGAGCACTTTGTGAGATAATAGTTGCAATACAAGGCTTTGGATGGAAAGTATAGCCCAAAAACCCAAATACTTACATTTTGCACTTGACCTGACCGTGACCTGACATGTGACCTTATGTTAATATTTTCGGGCATGCGTTAGATTCTTCTCACTGAGAGCTTTCGATCCCGCCTTGCGCATCTCGCTGCGGTTATTGGTTCGGAAGATACGAGGGGGGGTAAAATTTACCCCCCCCCCAGCGCCGCACGTTCGGATGGAGACCCCAGCGCCGCGCGGGTTAAGGCTTTCATCTCGAACCAATATCAGTGATGGAAGAGGATGAAATCGCTGAAAAGTGAGGGGCCAGTTATCATTGTTGGACCCCCAGGCTAAAAAGTGGGGCATATGGTCCCCGCCCCTTCCCTACGCGGGGTCGTAAATTACTAGTTATTCTCACAACTTCAAGGCATTCATCTCAAACCAGTATCAGTGATCGATGAGGGATAAATCGCTCAAAAGTGAGGGGGCCAGTTATCATCATTGCCCCACCCCACCCGCCTCAAAGTGGGAGCCCATGTGGCCCCCAGCCCCCTTTCTACGCCTATGATTGAGAAGTTGTGAATTCAGCATTATTATGCCAACTTGAAGGCATTCATATGGAACCAATATCAGTGATTGAAGAATTATAAATCGCTCAAAAGTAGGGTGCAGTGAATATTGTTGGATCCCCAGCCTAAAAAGTGGGGTCTTGGCCTCCCCGGGCTCCCTGTTCTTACGCTTATATGGGTTATGGTATTGCGGGTTGTGAATTCATCATTGTTCTCGCAACTTTAACCCACCCTTGACTGGGGTCTCAGCCGAACGCCATTGCACGGGGGGGGGGGGGTCGTTTATCGCCCCATGGTTATCTTACAACCAATGATCACAGCGAGACGCGCAAGGCGGCATTCGAAAGCTGTCAATCCGACGCATCTAAAGCATACTCGAAAGTTTCAAATTCAGGTCACATGGCAGGTCAAAAGTCAAAATCGCGGTATTTGAGTGTATGGGCCATACTTTCCATACAAAGCCTTCGATTGCGACCATGATCACCCACAGTGCTCTCAAAGGTATAATACACTTACGCATCCCGCATTAGCTAAATTGAGATTGTTGGCAAATGTCAAGGTCAAGGTTAGGTCACATAAGGTCACTATGAGCAAAATATCTATGAAAGTCATGCGACATATGTTTCATGGGTTATTTTACACGTGTAATTCGATAGTGATAGTCATTTTACCACCTGACTTCAATTGATAAATCTCAATAAATAAGGCATTTGTATGGAACACTTTTGCCTCAGAAATGCAGTGGTGACATTTGTTAGTACCTGGTCATTTTTATAAAAAGGAACGTCATGAGTTAGTATTGTTTGTTTCAACCCCAACGAGCCTTTCCCCCACTTACAGGAGTCGCCCATTCTCCTCTTCTCTTTGAGATTAGGCTTACGAAACCTTTCCCAAGAGCTTCACCGGGTCGGACGAGATACCAAAGCGGGCGACTCGGTTGGAGTGGAACGCACGATCGGTGCGGTCTCAGCTCCGAAGTCCACAGTGTTGTCGATTGGACCACCACGGCTACTAATACTTTAAAAGCCACAAGTCAGTCAAAAATGGTGATATTGTTTTGAAATTTTTGTTTGGGAATTGCCCATGTTTTCTCTATGTATTTCGTTTTTTTAATATCTTCGCCATTTTTTAATTTGTGGATCCTTTTCCCCAAAATCGGTTTCTTGATTTTTTTTTTGGTAAAGAAAAGACATTTTCACAAATCCGAGGTAGTCATTCCTTGCCATTCGCTATCTTTTTACGTTTTTGGATTACATTTTGCTCAAAATATGGCCTTTGTACGGTCCGGTAAATGTTATGTGATTTTTTCGTCAAATTAGTGTGTAGTGACGTCACTAAATTCGCTATATCGCGAAGAAAAAATAGACGAAATTGCTTCATTTTTGCACAGAAGATGTACAATGCATGTAGGAGAAGGAACCCAAAGCTTCACGTTGATAGCGCTATAGATAGCCGCTAGCGATAGCGCTAGCGCTAGTTGTGCAGGTATTGCGAAAGTTCGTCAGGGGGGCGTTAAACGCCCCCCACCCCCGCCCAGTCAATGACGGGTTAACGCCCCCGCGTACTAATGGCGGGTTAAAGCATTCATATCGAACCAATATCAGTGATCGAAGGAGGATAAATCATTCAAAAGTGTGGGGCAGTTAACATTGCTGCCCCCCCCCCAGCCTGAAAAGTGTGGGCGTATGACCCCCCCCCCCCGCCCTCCGTTACTATGCCTATGGGGGAGCTCCTTTACTTTCCTTGTAGACTTCCGAGGGTTGGCGCCTGTGCCTTCACTCTGAAGCCTGTCTTTCTTGACTTTCTCCGTGTTGTCCTCTTCTCTATGAAAAATGCAGGAGCCTATGGTTCTGACGTCATCTGACAGCACGATAGCATGTCTTCCTTCATACCATCAAGACCTGTCTCACAATCAGTGATAGCGCTAGCGCTATCACTGATTGTCCTGGTCCTGGAATCCCGCCCCCGCGTCCTGGAAACACTCTATTGTGCATGCTATTCACAAATCCGGCAGCCTCTCCAAAACATCGAACTTCCGTCCCATCTCCATCGTCCCAGCCTTCCCAGCCCAGCCAGTACGCTGACGATACCCAAATTTTGGTCTCAGGCAAAAAAGAATCACTCCCACAGCTATCGCTACCATGGAACAGACTTTATCGTCTCTCGACACCTGGTTCCATTCCCATGGTTTGAAAGTAAATATCGAGAAAACAGAGCTCATTGTCTGTGGTTCCCGTCAAAATTGTTGTGGCATGATCCCGACAACTATTCGGTTCCGTGAGGTGCGTGAGAGCCCGACGGTAAGGAATCTTGGCGTACTGTTCGACAAGAACCTCTCGTGGGACTCACACGTATCTATTTCTGCCCTCGTCAAAAAAAAAATGTAACGGTATCCTCATCGGGCTGCCTCACGTGCGTCACCAGATCCCCTCGTCACTTCTACCTGTTACAGCCGACGCCCTGGTCCTCTCGCACGTCCGGTATTGTTTGACGGTCTTTGGTATTGGGTCAGAAAATAACATGCAGTGCCTCCAAAAGGGGTAATCAATTTTGGTTTGCGTGCTGTCTCAGGCCGACGTAAATTCGACCACATATCGGACGTGCTTGATGAACTAGGCTGGCTCACCGCCCGGCAGCTGTACGAACTTCCATCTCTCAACCTTCTTCACAAAATTCGCTGCACCGAGGAACCGCAGACTCTCGCTTCCCAGCTTTCGGCAAACTCTGAACTTCGTTCCAGAAGCACCCGTCAGGACGCTGATTTGACCCTCCCGCGCGTGAGAACTGCAACCGGCAAGCGTCGCTTTTTATACAGTGTAATGCAACGCTACAACACCCTGTCTCTCGATCTGCGTGACAAGTCTCTATCGTCCTTTAAACGAAACTTATCCACTTTCTGAGATACCGCCCTTTGAGTATGGTAAGGAAGTGAGACGGAGAAATGTCCCGAGGCTATTTCCATGTCGCGGGCGATAATGTGTGTTTATTTGACCCGATTGACGTGAAATTTGGTGGGTAGCTTCCGTTTGCCGAATTCAATCACTTTCGGGGTTGTTCAGCTCGACCTGACCTCCTGACACCCCAAACACCAGGCGAGCTGAGTGACGATGCAGACTGTATTGGCACGGGAACAACACGCGGTGCTGAGCGGCGCCGATAGGTCGGCCGGCGGACGCGCTGCTGGAGCCACGGGAGCGCCGGCGACCCGTCCGCCCCCGTCCGCCCGGAGCGGGACGGGACTGACTGCTCTTCATGGAGGACAGAGCGTCCGGCGCCGGATTGCGACGCCGGCCGATGGAGGGACGCAGATGCCATATATATATATATATATATATATTTATATATATATATATATATATATATATATATATATATATATATATATATATATCACGACATGTCACGGACATGGGGTGCGTTGGGGTGGGGTGGTTGTTTAGACGGTGGGGATGACGTCGGACTGGGCGCGGTAGCCGAGCTCGTCAGCCTCCCAGGTGACGCGGATCGGGGTGCCGTCGGGCGCGATGTAGCTGTACTCGCCGCTCATCTTGTAGCTGCCCGTCTCGGGCTCGTTGCCGGGGAAGCTCTGGCCGGAGCGGGTGGACACGATCTGGTTGGAGGTCTCCAGGTCGCTCTGGAAGCTGCCGTCCTCGTTGAGCTGGTAGTCCTGGCGGACGATCTGGGCATCCTTGTCGTTCTGGGCCAGGGCCACAGCCACCAGGCAGAACAGCACAATCTGACAGGGAGCGGGGATGTCAGCGTCAGGTTCACCGGTACACCACACCAGGTCGGGTACAGAGCAGTGATAGAACACTGTCAACTAGCTAGCCGAAGCAGTGACCATAAGTAGCAGAAATGCTATAATCGAAACAGAAAGCAAATGCCGACCAACACGGTTCAAGCGATCAAAGAAAGAACAATGGAACGGGAACAAATAATTGGGGAGGTGGCGAAAAATTCAAGACACTGATAGACGTTGGATTAATATTGCTAAGATTGATAGATAGCTAATGATCGGAGATCAGAGCTAATAGGATAAAACGCCATAATTTGTCGTTTCGGCAGTGAAATGCTTACAATAGTCAGCAGCAAGCAATCAGCATTAAACTATGATTTCTACTTGAAAGGAAAACGCTTTTAGCCGACAAAAAGCAGCGGTTGCAATTCGCAATAAAGTTGCAAGTAGTGCCACTCCAGGCTATGAGGGCCCAGATATGAGGATATGAGGGTCAGATATGAGGGCTCTACCAGGTCTCTCGCAGTCGAGTCGCTCGTTTTTCGAGAGACTCGAGCGGCACGGCTGTCGAGTCCGCCAGGCTGCCGTCAGGTCTGGGCGGCGGAGCGCTGCACTCACCAGCTTCATGGTGAGTGGAGTCGGTGAGTGTCCGTGTGCTGGGAGCAGACGGCGTCGAGTGATGCTGCTCTGCCGGCCGGCGCCGCCTTTATACCTGGCCGGGCCGGTGGCCGCCCCCACAAACCCGAAAACTAAGAGGGCTAGAAGGACTCGAAAAGTGCTCGAAAGCTCTGGACAAGGAAATTCGAAGTTACAACTGACATTTGTTTTCTCGAGTCAATATTCAAGTCACCAGAGGTCATCAAAGGTCAAATTTCCAAAGTACAGGACCTTGCTCAAGAAACCCCTAAATATCTTGGGAACTATTATAGCTACGAACAAATAGAATATAGACATCGAAAGCTCTTGAGAAATGCAATCGGCATTGATGTCCTCAAATTTGAGCTCAGGTCAATAGTTTAGGCTCCAGAGGTCACCAAAGGTCACGATGGCTGTATCATACGAACCGTTGCTAGAACGCGTCTTAAATTTGCACAGTCGTCCTCACTGGCGGATCCAGCCTCCTAATATGGGGGGGGGGGGCTAATTTCACTGGGGGGCTTCCGGGCCCCAGGGGCCTCCATATGACCTAAATGGTACCCCCCATTTTTTCCCCTTTGCGCACTTGGGTTATTTATTCTTTCGCTATGCTATTCTTACGTGTAAGGACGTGTCAATTAAGTGCAAAAATAAAATTGATGGATATTTGCCTCAAATATCTAAAATGTTGTAATTTTACATGCTATGTTATAAATGTTGTAATTTTACATGCTATGTTATATACAAATGAGTTATTCGCCAATACCTTTTGACTGAATACAGTTAGAAGGGCACGGTAAACGTCATTTTGTTGTTATCATCAAGACGCGTTGAATTATGAATCCTGTGCAGCATGACTTCTTTCTGATATTTGATGACCTTGACCTAAGGTCAAGGTCACTGCGCAAAGTAACCTTTCCAAATTTGACCTATACGGCGATGTTATATATCCTTGAACTTGTCTTGAAGATAGGAATTAATTGGTATTAAAATAATTTCGCGATCATTGATGATTATAAAGCAAACTGAGACATTTTCGGGCTTTCTTTACACCGAGAAGAATGTTATGAAGTTACTATTCGACATTCAAATTAAAATGAATTTAAATGTTGCCAGTGACGATCAGGCGTTATTTAAGCACATTCGAATTCCTCGCAACAAGACAAGTTTTAAGATATATAACATCGCCACAAAGGCCACAATTGGAAACCTAACCTTGAACCTTGACATTGACCTTAGGTGAATGTCACCATATGTTAGCAAGAGGTCATACTGCATCTCATTGAACGCGTCCTGACGAAAATAACAAGATGGTGTCCATTTTACCTTTTTATTTGTATTCAGTCAAAAGTTATTGGAGAATAGCATCTTTCACAAAAAGAACATACACAATTGCAAAATTTAGCATATTTGAAGACAAATAACCATCATTGTTTTCTGTTTGAAGACACTTCTTTGCACTTAACAATAATAAAGTCAAAATAGGAAATAGATTTGGCTTGGGTATCCAAAAAAGTAGCATCGGAGATGGTAGCAAAGGTAGTATCGGTGATGTTTCAGTGATGAATACAACGTTTCGGTGATGAAAGCAGTGTTGCGGTGTAGATTTAATTATTTTGGTTGCATTTATTTTCAGTGATATTTCAGTTATTTCGGTGATCAGAATGGTTATTTCGGTGACGGGATGAATTTATTCCGCTTTCCAAATTCCCAAAAGTCAACAGACAATGTTTACTTACGCTGGCGGATCCAGGGGGGGGGGGCATCAGGGGCTAATGTCCCCCCAGGAATATGAGGGGCATTCAATTGAAGTATGCCCCCCCCCCCGCGCGTCCCCTGCACTGAACGTGAAAACAATAATCTTAGGAGAAAACTTCATGAAAACGGAAGTTTTTTCTCGATTGATTGAATTTGAAGTTTTTATGTATCCCTTTCTTTCAATGATGGACAAAACAGCGCATCTGATTCAATTCAAGCAGCCCCGGTGACCCTTACCCGCGCCCCGCGGGGGGGGGGGGGGGGGGGGGGGGGGGGGGGCTCACGGATTGTCTCAATACTTTGAAACTATGATATATATCAACGTGAAACTTTCGTTAACTTATGCTGGTCAATTATACGTCTTCTGACCGAATTTTAATGAAATTGATGTAGTATTTTGGGAGATAATGACGTTGTAATGACGTCATGCCATGCTATTTTTGGTGAAAAAAACGATAAATGTTTCAAAAATCGCTGAAAATAGAATTGTAAAGCAAATACAAACGTCAAAAGAAAGGAAATGGCATTCGCTTTAAAATGGCTATCCCAGATTTTAGAAACGTTAGGTTTTTGACCCCCCCAAAAAAAAATGTGCAATCCATTTAATAAATTTGTGTGAATTGGAAAAGTGAATTGATTAAGCTCGAATACCAAAATGAGGTGACCAACCCAAATCGGCGGATAACAAAATCGGGGTACTTTTTTTGCCACAAAAAGACGCACCCCCCTAGAGTGTTTGGGTCTGCTGCCAGTCCACACCAACTTTGCAAACGTTTCTCCCCCCATGCTTATAACGGAATCACTCACACAGCTCATCGCTACCATGGAACAGACTTTATCGTCTCTCGACACCTGGTTCCATTCCCATGGTTTGAAAGTAAATATCGAGAAAACAAAGACAGGGCAACACGGACAGGGGTCTGGTGACGTCGATTACGTCACTCGGCCTGTCAAAAGCCTTTGATTGCGTAGAGCGCGGAGCCCTTCTTTCGAAGCTGGGATGGTATGGGATATCATCTCACTGGATAGAGGACTATTTTGCAGGTTGAACGCAGGCTGTCAAGGGGGAACAACATCTTTGGAGGTACATTTTGGAGTCGTTCGAGGCGAGACGCTGGGACCAATCATGTTCAGCCTTTTTATGAATGACCTAGCCAGTCACGTAAAATTCGGTAAAGTCACCAGTTACGCAGATGACAGCCAAATACTGCACAGTTCAAAGCCGGACTCTACTGATGAGCTGCGGCCCGTCATAGAGACAGATTTGAAGGAAATTTCCAGCTGGTTCAGTGGAAACGGTCTTAAAGTAAATGCAGCGAAAACAAGTTTTATGATTGCTGGTACTCCAAAAAGCACCGATCGAGCCGCCAGCCAAACGGTTCAATTCGGTGGTGTTCAGTTGCATCACTCAAAAAAATCAAAATTCTTGGAGTGACAATCGACCAGCATCTCAATTTCGAAAGTCAAACAGGTAGCGTAGCACAAAGATGTAACTACACCATAGCAAGCATTAGAAAACTTAACTTTCCGAAAGAGATTTCCAAAAAAATGATACATGCCCTCGTCTTTCCGCTTGTAACTTACTGCCTCCCGGCTTGGGCTCCTAGCACTCAAACACAGCGGAAACGGATCCAAAAAGTTATAAATTTTGCTGTACGAACAGCCACTGGCTTACGAAAGTATGACCATGTTTCTCGATCAAGGAGAGACCTAGGATGGATGTCATTTGACGAAATGATCGCGATGCGCGACGCGCAGCGCATTCACTGCATAATGTGGAACGATGAGAGCTCGCAACAAATCAAATCTCTGATCGAGACACGAGCACAGGTGTCGAAGAGGCAAACTCGCTCCACCGTGAACGAGTCTGTCCTACAGATTCCCAGATGCCGACTCCAGGCCACAAAGATGATGTTCCCCCACCGAGCCGTGACGACGTGGAATGGCTTGCCTCGTGACTTGCGAAGTGGTAGCATGACAGCGCTCAAGAAGGCGACAGCATGGCTTGGTGGCAATGAGAAATGCTTTATATCTTCTACTTAGTTTACCAGCATGCTGGTTAGAACAATCGTCAGTTAGAATTGTTAGAACTTAGCACCTGTCAGAACTTTACATGCTGGTTAGTGCACATGTGAGGTGTCATTCCTTCTAGAAGTGGAACTATGTGTGGTGTGTGTACCAGCGGGTGTGGAAGAGCCATTTGTGGAACACCTAAGAACAGCAATACAATACATAGTGACGTCACCAAATTAGTTATATCTCGAATATTTCCGACGAAATTGCTTCGTTATGCACAGAAGACGTAAAATTAATGTAGTAGAAGTTACCCGAAGTTTCACGTCAATAGCGCTATTTTTGTTAGCTATTGCGAAAGTTCGTCGGGGGGGGGGGGGGGGGGGGGGGGCGAAAAACTCAAACACAGCGGAAACGGATCCAAAAAGTTAACTGCATAATGTTCACTGCATATGCCCCCCAGCCAATGCCGGGTCAACCCTGACACGACGCCGCTCAGAATAGCCGGTTTTATGTATCAGAGTGTTTTATAGTCAATACATACATACATACATGTGCGCCGGTGGCCGGCGGCGGGCCGCGGCGGGCTCCGACCTTGGCAGACGGCCGCCGGCGGAGGATGTGTCGGCCGCTGCCGCCCCCTCACCCTCACCGTCAGACCCTCACCGCACCCTTACCCTCACGGCCTGCTGTCACACTCCTCCGTCCTTAGGAGTCAGTCCTCAGTCCTCATTTATCAGTCCACAGTCCACAGTCCACAGTCCACAGTCCCCAGTCCCCAGTCCCCAGTCCCCAGTCCCCAGTCCCCAGTACCTAGTACCCAGTACTCAGTCCACAGTCCACAGTCCACAGTCCACAGTCTACAGTCCACAGTCCACAGTACCTAGTACTCAGTCCACAGTCCACAGTCCACAGTCCACAGTCCACAGTCCACCGTTCCCCGTTCCCCGTCCCCAGTCCCCAGTCCCCAGTCCCCAGTCCCCAGTCCCCCAGTCCCCAGTCCCAGTCCCAAGTCCCCAGCCAGTCTCCCCGTCAGTCCCCAAGTCCCAGTCCCAGGTCCCAGTCCCAGTCCCACAGTACTTCAGTCCTCAGTACTAAGTCCCCAGTACTCAGTACTCAGTCCCCAGTCCCCAGTCCCCAGTCCCCAGTACTCAGTCCCCAGTACTCAGTCCCCAGTACTCAGTCCCCAGTACTCAGTCCCCAGTCCCCAGTCCCCAGTCCCCAGTACTCAGTACTCAGTCCCCAGTCCCCAGTACTCAGTCCCCAGTACTCAGTCCCCAGTACTCAGTCCCCAGTACTCAGTCCCCAGTACTCAGTCCCCAGTACTCAGTCCCCAGTACTCAGTCCCAGTCCCCAGTCCCCAGTCCCCAGTACTCAGTCCCCAGTACCCAGTCCACAGTCCCCAGTCCCCAGTCTCCAGTCGCCAGTCCCCAGTCTCCAGTCCCCAGTTTTCAACCATCAGAGCTGTTCTCGTGCTACCCAGCTGTTGGTGTACGCTCGGTCGCCGAAGTCTTCTTGACGCATGTTAATGATGGTGGGAAAATATTTTGTTATCGTGCTATTTCCATGGTCCCGTTCGATTTTGTCAGTGAATGTGTGCCATGTCTCTGCTATGACAGTAGTGTTCGATGCTGTCTCGATGTTGTGACGATGGCAGTGACATTTGCTTTATCTGGTCTGAAACTGGTTGTATCTGGTTTAAGCTCTATTTGAGTGGGGCGCATAACATAAATGAAGCTTAACAATTCGAGAAGCTTCACTTTTTCATCCTTCAAATTCATTGTTGTATGGATGTTGATAGGACATTTTGAAGCTTCACTATTTTTTCTTTCAAATCTCCTCTCTAGTTGTATGTTAAGCATTATTTTAGATAGTATTATATACCAAATTTGTATTTTTTGGTGCAATAAATTACCAGTAAGGCGCCGTAGTTGGCGATGAACGAGCGAGCGCGAAGGAAATGTATGGGAAATTTCAACTCGATCGGGCGAGTAGTTTCTGGGATACAAAAAAAGTGCGCACGTGCGCACGTGCAGACACCCACCTTTGACTTGTGGGAAAGTGGGGTCTGAGATGTCCCTAACCACACACCAAATTTGAACACAATCGGCTCAGCTGTTCCTGAGACATAGAATAGGGGTGTGCACGTGCGCACGTGCAAAGCCACCCCACCCCTGACTTGTGGAAAGGCGGCGGCTGAGAGGTCCCTAACCACGCACCAAATTCGAACACAATCGGCTCTCAAAAGCGTCGCCACGGGTCGTGTCGGGCCGGGCCGGACCGGGCCACTCATAATCAGATTTTTCCCATACACTACGGAAAGACGAGCGAGCGCTTTGCGCTCGCTCGTAATTACTTGTATGGACACACCGTCTTAGCCACACCATCTTATGTGTGCCTATGATACGGAACAATATCAATTTGGTTCACACATTTTAAGTTAGAATGGTCACTTACAATTATTCAGGGTAAAGTAACCCTTGTAATATCCTCAAGATATTAACGGGAACATTGTAACAAAATCTTATTTTTATCATCGGATTTTTTTTTCTTTAAAAAATGAGCGTGTGTTTAAAAGCTTGTGTTTAAAATAGCGTGTGTTCTAATTTTAGTTTTATTAATCCGCCATCCGCCGAAAAAACCGGGAGGGCGTTTTTCGTTCCCCCTCCCCTCCTGACGAACTTTCGCAATAGCTCAAAAACTAATAGCGCTATCGACGTGAAACTGCGGGTATCTTCTCCTACATTAATTATATATCTTCTGAGCAAAAATGAAGAAAGTTCGTCGATTTTTTTTCTCTCGAAATATAGCGAATTTGGTGACGTCACTACACACGAATTTGACACAAAAATCAGCTAAAGTTTAACAGGCCTTACCAATGCCATATTTGAATCAAAATGCAATCGAAAAACGTCAAAAGATAGCAAATGGCAAGGGCTCCAAAATGGTTATCACGGATGTTTGAAAATTTTGTTTTTTGACCCCCCCAAAAAAAAACTTTTTGAATGCCCTCAAAATCAACATTTTCCAATATTTTCACAAAACCGGAAGATATGTTGAAGAACCACATATGGACAATACCCACACCAAATTGAAATGCAATATCTTTATTTTTGACTGACTTATCGCTCCATAAGTATGAGTAACTCATGACGTCATATTTTGAATTTGCGTTTTTATTTTATTTTATTGACCAGGTACAAACAAATAAATAAATGCCAGAGCACTGTATTTCTGAGACAAAACTGGTCCAGACACATGGCTTTTCTATTTATATTTGTATTTAAAATTGTGACCTTATGTGACCTCACCTTGACCATATATGGTGTCAGGTTGTGAAAATGACTGCTACTATCGAATTATACGTGTAAAATAACCCATACAACATGTGTCGCATGGCTTTCGTAGACCTGTAACCTTTTGTGACCTGACCTTGACCTTGACCTTTACTTACTGACCTTTACTTACAATTTATTTTTTGCTTATGCGGGATATGTATTATACCTCTGAGAGCACTTTTTGCGGTAATAGTCGCAATCTAAGGCTTTGGATAGAAAGCATGGCCCAAAAACTGAAATATCTCTATTTTTTCCTTTGACCTGACCGTGACCTGACATGTGACCTTATTTTGAAAATTTCGTGTATGCTTTGGATGCGTCTCATTAAGAGCTTTTTTGATTGCCGCTTTGCGCATCTCGCTGCGGTTATTGGATCGAAAGATGACCAGGGGGGGGGGCGAAAAACGTCCCCCCCCAGCCAATGGCGTTCGGCTGAGACCCCAGCCAGTGCCGGGTTAAGTAAAGGAATCTTGTTTAAAAGGAAAAAACCTACTTTGTTCCTACCAAACCCACAGTACCACACAGCCATACATATTACCAAATCACTTCAACCTCTGAGCCATAGGAGGTGGGTGGAAACGCCTACAGTGTTTTTGACTTTGCTTTCCGATTAGTTGGTTTTGTTGGCTTCAGTGGTCTTTTGTTGGGTACCGATTTATGTAAGTTAACGAATGCAAACCGTTTACTTGCCACCATGGGTCTGGTCCTAAAGAACTTAAGAACTGAAACACTCCTTCCAAGGTATGTTTGAGTCATTTGTGGATAGTATTTATGTCATATTTTTTTATTAACAGTTTCTATTGTGATTTACAATGTTGTCTTCTGTTGTAATTTCTCCGTTTACTGGATTTTGTTTTTATATTTATTTCCGTGGAAGGGAGTAGTGTTGTCTTTTGATTGTTGGTGAGCACTGGCCACTGGACAACTGGTTTTGAGTTTTGGTTGCGTGAGGATGTTGACTCGTGGAATCCCCTAAGTGGCAGCTCTATCGACAGTCACTATCAGCACTGGCGGACTTAGGATTGTGCATGGACTTAAAACTGCTAAGTGGCTCATTCCATGTTCGCAAACAAGATTATTTTTGAACCCGACCCTTTCCGGTTTTGATGAAAATGTGCACACCTGTAGTGTCAAGTGAAAGAAACATACACACCCACTTTTAGCTCCGGGTGACCTCAAGGGTCATATTTAGAGCTCATCCAAGGTCACGATTGTTTGCGTACTTTATATGGATACAACGCTTATATCTTATGTGCCAATGGACTTAGCGGAATAAAACTAATATAAAAGTACTCCACAGGGTTGGACCATTCGGAAAGAAGGGAAAAATCCATGTGACCTCTCTATGACCTTTGAGCTGACGAGGTCAAAATCATAAAATGTATTTTTCTACAGGTTTGTCTTCTCGTAACTTGGCCAAACTTGGCTGAATGAATGAACGTAACATTCAACTTTCTGAGCTACCGCCCTTTGTGTTTTATACAATGTAGTGCAACGCTACGACACCCTGCCTCTCGACCTGCGTGACATGTCTTTATCGTCTAGGCAAATTATAATTAGTTTTATCATTTATGACCTCTTTATCGAAATTAAAATATAATAGTACCAAAAACGTTATATTAATATTTCGATCACAGATCTTCATCAGAAATTATACATTACCAAAACGACAATAATCAGAATACAAGTTTCGACTGCATATTGTTTCCCGCGTTTTTTTACACATTTTCGCGCGACATTTCTCGCGAACTTTATTCATACGGGCACAACCTTCTAGAGGATACATCAACTTCGGTCTGCATAAATAGTCGACATCATCTCGCATATATATCACAGCATCACCTATTAACAAACAAACATTCAAGCCCATATCTAACAATATGCATAAATATACAATAAAACGGGGGAAAAAATAAAATGTTGCCAAACCTAAAAAGATGTATCTACACGAACAATGCCATCGCAAAAGGGCGGAAGTGTTGAATTTTACATGATTGGCCACGATGACACATTGGAGTTCAGCTTTGGCCATATATTGACGAAAATTTGCTTTGCAAAGTAAAAAAGGTGGTGAAAAGATCGGGCTTAAACGTTAGGCTAGCTTGGAGAAACGAAAATAAGTTGAAAAGTCAGTTAGTGCGCTCAGCTTTCACGCCGCCTCGCTGCCCGGGGGAAATAGATGTAATTTATGCAAGAGTGGGTTTAGAGGACAGTGCACACAGAAAAATGTTGTGTATAAGCTTAGGTGCAAGCTCTGTGACGCAAATTATATAGGAGAAACCAAACGCCCGCTGAGACTAAGATTTAATGAACATGTCCGAGACATGGTAGGCAGGAAGGATGATACACCGATGGGGGACCATTTCAAGATGGCTCATCCTGAAGCGGGGCACACCCCTACACCCATTCAAGTTCAAGTGCTTTACAGAGCTAAGGACCACCCGGACCGAAAAATCGCAGAGTCTATTTTGATTAGAAAGGAACAACCAAAGCTGAACTCCAATGTGTCATCGTGGCCAATCATGTAAAATTCAACACTTCCGCCCTTTTGCGATGGCATTGTTCGTGTAGATACATCGTTTTAGGTTTGGCAACATTTTATTTTTTTCCCCGTTTTATTGTATATTTATGCATATTGTTAGATATGGGCTTGAATGTTTGTTTGTTAATAGGTGATGCTGTGATATATATGCGAGATGATGTCGACTATTTATGCAGACCGAAGTTGATGTATCCTCTAGAAGGTTGTGCCCGTATGAATAAAGTTCGCGAGAAATGTCGCGCGAAAATGTGTAAAAAAACGCGGGAAACAATATGCAGTCGAAACTTGTATTCTGATTATTGTCGTTTTGGTAATGTATAATTTCTGATGAAGATCTGTGATCGAAATATTAATATCACGTTTTTTGGTACTATTATATTTTAATTTCGAGGAAGAGGTCATAAATGATAAAACTAATTATAATTTGCCAATACAATATGTTCCTCGCACAAGCACTAACCAATATAAAGAACATGTCTCTATCGTCCTTTAAACGAAACTTATCAACTTTCTGAGATACCGCCCTTTGAGTATGGTAAGGAAGTGAGACGGAGAAATGTCCCGAGGCTATTTTCATGTCGCGGGCGATAATGTGGGTTTATTTGGCCCGATTGACGTGAAATTTGATGGGTAGCTTCCGTTTGCCGAATTCATTCGCTTTCGGGGTTGTTCAGCTCGACCTGACCTCCTGACACCCCAAACACCAGGCGGGCTGAGTGACGATGTAGACTGTATTGGCACGGGAACAACACGCGGTGCTGAGCGGCGCCGATAGGTCGGCCACGGACGCGCTGCTGGGGCCACGGGAGTGCCGGTGACCCGTCCGCCCGCCGCCCGCCCGCCCCCGTCCGCCCGGGGCGGGACGGGACTGACCGCTCTTCATGGGGGACAGAGAGCGTCCGGCGCCTGATGGCGACGCCGGCCGATGGAGGGACGCAGATGCGATATATATATATATATATATATATATATATATATATATATATATATATATATATATATATATATATATATATATATCACGACATGTCACGGACACGGGGTGGGGTGAGGTGGGGTGGCTGTTTAGAGGGTGGGGATGGAGTCGGACTGGGCGCGGTAGCCGAGCTCGTCAGCCTCCCAGGTGACGCGGATCGGGGTGCCGTCGGGCGCGATGTAGCTGTACTCGCCGCTCATCTTGTAGCTGCCCGTCTCGGGCTCGTTGCCGGGGAAGCTCTGGCCGGAGCGGGTGGACACGATCTGGTTGGAGGTCTCCAGGTCGCTCTGGAAGCTGCCGTCCTCGTTGAGCTGGTAGTCCTGGCGGACGATCTGGGCATCCTTGTCGTCCTGGGCCAGGGCCACGGCCACCAGGCAGAACAGCACAATCTGACAGGGAGCGGGTGATGTCAGCGTCAGGTTCACCGGTACACCACACCAGGCCGGGTACAGAGCAGACCGGGTACAGAGAGTGACTGTCAACTAGCTAGCCGAACCAGTGACCATAAGTAGCAGAAATGATATAATTGGAACAGAAAGCAAATGCCGACCAACACGGTTCAAGCGATCAAAGAAAGAACAATGGAACGAGGGAACAAATAATTGGGGAGGTGGCGAACAGTTCAAGACACTGCTAGACGTTGGATTGATATTGCTAAGAGGTAAATAGCTAGTGATCGGAGATCAGGGTTAAAAGGATAGAACGCCATAATTTGTCGTTTCGGCAGTTAAATGCTTATAGCAGTCAGCAGCAAGCAATCAGCATTAAACTATGATTTATACTTGAAAGGAAAACGCTTTTAGCCGACAAAAAGCAGCGGTTACAACTGGCAATAACGTTGCAAGTAGTGCCACTCCAGGCTTAGTTAACCCGCGAGTTACTGGGGTATATTATATAACGCGACTTACTGGGGGAGGGAGGGGGGGGGGGGGCTATTTTTTGCCCCCCCCCCTCTGATCTCCGGAACTACTGGACCGAATGTTAAAATTCAAACGGCATTCGATAGCCCTTGGAAATTTATCGAGGGAAACATAATATTGTTGACCTCAGGGTCACCGATGACGTCACAGGTCAGGTCAAGTACAAAATGTTTGACGGTGTCAAAAGGTCTCGATGGATGGAATTGTCGCGCAAAATTGCGATATTAAACGCATAAGCTGTCGATAAATCGGTATGATTCGTTTATCTTACACTTCTAAGTACCTTTCTAAGCTGTTTATAACATTGGGTCAGGTTAAGGTCATCCGAGGTCACGAGGTCAAACTGCAGATTACGGTCATTAGGCGTTGTAACACATGTTTATGGGTTTGTTTTTCGTCTAGAACGCGTAAAATGACCTTAGAACATTGTTTGTTCCACATAAATAGAAGTAAAAAGCAAAAATGGAAATGCGTTTTGTATGCATAGTAATGCTGTGAGAAGTGGTCGATTTTAGTCATTTAAAGGTCATAACTTGGTCATTTTTAAAGATATCGACTTTAAATTTGGTACACATATTCACCGCATACGTCTCGATCACATATATTCCGGTTTTTTGATAATTCTGATTTTTTTCTTGAAAATTTTGTAAAAACAAAAGAAATCCATTTGGATTTCTCAAAATTTTGAATTTCAAAATAACTCAAAAATTCGAGATAGCAGTTTGATAGCCCGGTCTATTGTCAGTAATTTTATTTAAAACAGTTTAGTATATCTGTAATATCGTACCTTTGACAGCGTTTTCCGCAAACCATTATTTTGCAACAAAAACCGAAGAACATGACGTCACTCTGACGTCATTCCCGGTTGACCTATCATAGGCTCATATTTTTCCGTTTGCCAACATGTGTAGAATTGATGTGAGAGAAGGTACTGCAAGTTTAGTGACGATACCGGTGGTCGTTAAGGAGTTATTGCAAAATAACGGGGGGGGAAATAGCCCCCCCAGTAACTCGCGGGTTAAGATATGAGGGCTCTACCAGGTCTCACGCAGTCGATTCGCTCGGTTTTTCGAGAGACTCGAGCGAGCGGCACGGCTGCCGAGCCAGCCAGGCTGCCGTCAGGTCTGGGCGGCGGGGCGCTGCACTCACCAGCTTCATGGTGAGTGGAGTCGACGAGTGTCCGTGTGCTGGGAGCAGACGGCGTCGAGTGATGCTGCTCTGCCGGCCGGCGCCGCCTTTATACCTGGCCGGGCCGGCGGTCGCCTCCACTAACCTGAAAACTAAAAGGGCTAGAAGGACACGAAAAAGTTATCGAAAGCTCTCGACAAGGAAATTCGAAGTTACAACTGACATGTTTTTTCTCGAGTCAATATTCAGGTCACCAGAGGTCATGAAAGGTCAAATTTCCAAAGTACAGGACGTTGCTCAAGAAACCCCTAAATATCTTGGGAACTATGATAGCTACGAACAAATATAATATAGACATCGAAAGCTCTTGAAAAATTCAATCGGCATTGATGTCCTTAAATTTGAGCTCAGGTAAATAGTTTAGGCTCCAGAGGTCACCGAAGGTCACGATGGCTGTATCATACGAACCGTTGCTAGAACGCGTCTTAAATTTGCACAGTCGTCCTCACTGGCGGATCCAGCCTCCCAATATGGCGGGGGGGGGGGGGTAATTTCACTGGGGGGCGGCTTTCGGGCCCAGGGGCCTCCATATGACCTAAAAGGTACCCCCCATTTTTTTCCCTTTGCGCACTTGGGTTATTTTTTTCGGCTATGCTATTCGTCCGTGTAAGGACGTGTTAATTAAGTGCAAAAATAAAATTGATGGATATTTGCCCCAAATATCTAAAATGTTGTAATTTTACATGCTATTTTATATACAAATGAGTTATTCGCTAATGCCTTTTGACTGAATACGGTTAGAAGAGCACGGCACACGTCATTTTGTTGTTATCATCAAGACGCGTTGAATGACGAATCCTGTGCAGCATGACTTCTTTCTGACATTTGATGACCTTGACCTAAGGTCAAGGTCACTGCGCAAAGTAATCTTCCCAAATTTGACCTATACGACGATGTTATATATACTTGTCTTGAAGATAGGAATTCATTGGTATTATAATAATTTCGCGATCGTTGATGATTATAAAGCAAACTGAGTCATTTTCGGGCTTTTTTTACACCGAGAAGAATGTTATGAAGTTACTATTCGACATTCAAATTCAAATGAATTTAAATGTTGCCATTGACGATCAGGCGTTATTTAAGCACAGTCGAATTCCTCGCAACAAGACAAGTTTTAAGATATATAACATCGCCACAAAGGCCACAATTGGAAACCTAACCTTGAACCTTGACATTGACCTTAGGTGAATGTCACCATATGTTAGAAAGAGGTCATACTGCATCTCATTGAACGCGTCTTGACGAAAATAACAAAATGGTGTCCATTTTACCTTTTTATATGTATTCAGTCAAAAGTTATTGGAGAATAGCATCTTTCACAAAAAGAACATACACAATTGCAAAATTTAGCATATTTGAAGACAAATAACCATCATTTTTTACGTTTGAACGACATTTCTTTGCACTTAACAATAATAAAGTCAAAATAGGAAATATATTTGGTTTGGGTATCCAAAAAATCGAAGTGATCGAAGGAGGAGAATTATTCAAAAGTGTGTGGGGGGGAGCAGTTAACATTGCTGGCTCCCTCCCCCCACCACCCTGAAAAGTGTAGGCGTATGTCCCCCCCCCCCTCCGTTCCTATGCCTATGGGGAGCCCCTTCACCTTCCTTGTAGACTTCCGAGGGTTGGCGCCTGCGCCTTCACTCTGAAGCCTGTCTCTCTCTCTCTCTTGACTTTCTCCGTGTTGTCCTCGTTTCTATGCAAAATTCAGGAGCCTGTGGTTCTTACGGCATCGGACGGCACGATAGCATGTCTTCCTTCATACCATCAACACCTATCTCACAACCTGTGAATATCCCGCGTCCTGGAAACACTCTATCGTACATCCTATTCACAAATCCGGCAGCCTCTCCAAAATATCAAACTTCCGTCCCATCTCCATCGTTCCAGCCTTCCCAAAACTTGTAGAGAGAGTTGTTCAGCGACAACTGTACTCTCACATGGCCAACAATCACCTTTTGTCCTCTTCCCAGCACGGTTTTCGTTCAAACCGCTCCACCGAAACCACTCTTCTTACCGTATCCGATCATATCCTTTCCGCCACCGATCGCCAGGACATCACTCTCCTCTGTCTACTTGACCTGTCAAAATACTTTGACGTGATCGACCACGCAAAGCTCCTTCCAAACTTCAAACCTATTCTATCGATCCTACCTGGTTTTCGTCTTACCCCTATCGGTGTTTTCCAAGGATCCTCAATCGGCCCACTTCTATTCCATATTGTTGCCTATCCCTCTGTGTACCGCAGGCGCACGTGGTGCAGTACGCTGACGATACCCAAATTTTGGTCTCAGGCAAAAAAGTATCACTCCCACAGCTCATCGCTACCATGGAACAGGCTTTGTCGTCTCTCGACACCAGGGCCCAATCTTACCAATGCCGTGAATCTGGGTTTTGCCGTGAAAATCGGCCATTCACGGCAACGGCATCTTACCAAATGCCGTGAATAGCTATTCACGGCATTCTATTCACGGCATGCTGTGAATGGGTATCCACGGCATTTTGGCCGCTGTTTTGCCTTGACCTTGGAGAATAAATGCCGTGAATGGAGTAAACAGACTCAAATAATCAGCTGATTGCCGCTTTCGCAATGCCGGCGACGGCAGAAATCACGGCACAGTTTCTTGCCGTGAATGTCCGGTGTTGCTTGTTGTTCAAGTAATATTTGTTGTTTTTCTAGTATTTATCTGTTGTCATTTGTTATGCCTCGTGTTCGGTCGCGACAAATATATCGGCCACGTATAAACGGTGTGGACCTCACCCCAGTCAAATCTAGGTAAGTATACAAAATACATACTTGTAGATAGATGGATTTTCTTCGGAAAATCTCGCTATGTATTTGCAGTATTTACTACACCAAAGCCAAACATGTGGATATTAATACCATAGTAATCTGACATGATTGTGTACCTATATTTTGTAAAGCATATAATAATATATGATGCCTATCACTCCGCCACTCATTTTGCATGTTCAGTTTCCAGTAAAATCCCCAATTTTAATATTATTGGTGTTTTGTTGGAACTAAATGTTTAGGGTAAAAGTTCAATCTTTGGGCACGTAAAAATACCAGACTTCATGCTATTGGTGTCAACGAAGCTGATGCACAACAGTGCCAAATGCCAATGCACCTGTAACACCAGACTTTGCATACTATTGGTGGTGTAGATAATGCTAACAGACTGAAACACTAATACACAGTTAATAGTAGGGGAATGTCACCACAACACTTTGAGCAGGGGAGTGCAGCCAGGTGATTGGTGGCCCGGCTAGGTGTTTGCCCCCCGCCCCCACTCCCATTGGGATAACATTAAAATCCTGCTATTCTGGAGGGCAAAGAAAGCCTGGGGCCTGCCCCCAGCCCCTCTCTCAGTCACAGTGGCTATGCCCCTGGCAATTCTGGTATTTTGCCAGTATAGTATTTTCAGCATAGTATGACAATTCTGGTATTTTGACCTGACCAGAGATTGGGCCTCAGTTACCCTAAATATTCAAAGCCCAAAAATATGGTTTATACCTACCTGTGGAATGGGAAAGAAGTTTCATGAGAATAATGGTACCCACTAGCGAAAGGAAAACATTGTTTACCCTTCCAGCAGAAAGGAATACCTACTTTCAAATTACTAAATTAATTTGGTTTACATATCTGGTTGAATCATTGGATACTGTAAATCCAAAAGGGCAAGGTTTCTTCAATCCAAATACAAACATATTGTTATATTTTGATTGACAAGGCATTACAAGATGAGATAGAAAAGTATTATCATTACCTGTTTTATATTATATATAGTCCTATATATATATAGACTATATATATATATATATATATATAGTCCGCCCCTGTAGCTCAGTGGGAGAGCGCTGGACTTCTGACCTATCCCGGTGTGGCAGCCCGGGTTCGAGTCGCTTCGGCGCTCGCTGTTTGCTCCCGACTGGGATGGCCTGCGGCCGGTGGCAGAGGTCGCACTCAAGGTCAGGTGACGTCAGTGAGCGGGGCGGACCGTGTCCAGGTATGTCGGGCACGTAAAACTTTCGTCTCTAAATTCTGCCGGCCAACAGGAATTGCGCGATCGGGTGGTGAGGTCAGGACCTGCGCAACAAGCTCTGCTTAGCGTGTGTCCTGACCTCGGAAATCCATCCATTCAAAACAATCGGACTAAATTTATTATAAAAATATATATATATTGACTCGGGCAGTATGGAATTGTACACATACAATGTGTTTGAATTGGAGATATGTAACAGAGGCAGTTCAAAAATAATTATTTGCAGAACATTGCTCCTGAAATTTACAGATTGTTGCATTTTGGTGTTGATGGTGTTGTTTTGAACCTGAATAAATATATTAATTTTTGGACATGGGACTGGGACTTACAGTGCAGCCCATCTGTGAACAAATTTAAATGTTAGGAAATGACAAGGTCATGGTCTTCAGAATTCAGAGAGAGAGAGATATCTGATGATGTGATCTGGGGCCAGACAGAGCTGTATAGTTCAGACTGGTTATTGATTCTACTTTTTTGAAATGATTCAATCATGTTTCATTTTGGAATCTGAATGATTCAATCACCGTTCGATTCACGGATACAATTTTGAGAATTGATTCTTTCTGATTCAAAGAATCAAAAAAAATATTTTAATCGATGCACGTTTTATTCCACATTTAAATATATGTGATGAATTTATGTCAAATCAATAAAAGTGGAAACATACATATATATGATCACTAAAACATTGTTACAGCAATACTATTTCAGCATAAATGAATGTAGCCACTGGGACTGCATGTATTTGCACAATTTACCAGTGTACTTGAATCGTTAAGAATCGTTAAATCTTTCGATTCAATCAGCCTTGATTTGAATTGGGTTTTGATTCAATCATGATTCATGAATCAAAAGAACTGGTGGTGAATCAATTGTCTTTTGATTCAAGGAATTGTGATTGATCGATTCCAATCGATTCAATCGGTGTCCAATCAATAACCAGTGTGGTATAGTTTTCCATAAACTGAGTCAGACAGGTTAATGATTCGACACTGATTGAATCCATTGGAATCGTGCAATCAAAATTCCTTTAATAAAAAACAATTGATTCACCACCAGATCTTTTGATCAGACTGGTTATTGATTCACCTTTTTTGGAAGGATTCAATCACTATTCATTTTGGCATATGAATGATTCAGTCACTGTTTGATCCATGTATAACCATTTTGAGAAATGATTCTTTCCAATTCAAAGAATCAAAACATTTGTTTATCAAATCACGTTTGACACCATTGAAATAGCATTTCACAGTCTGTTTTATTCAATCAGCCTTGTTCCTATGCAGGTTTTGATTCAATCAATGATTCATGAATAAAAAAATCAGGTGGTGAATCGATTCTTCTTTGATGCAAGGTATTTTGATTGAACGATTACAATTGATTCAATCAGAGTCGAATCAATAACGAGTCTGCTTTTGATTCATGAATCGTGATTGAATCAAAACCTGCATCAAACCAAGGCTGATTGAATCAAAAGATTGAATGATTCTTAACGATTCAAGTACACTGGTAAATTGTGCAAATGCATGCAGTCCCAGTGGCTACATTCATTTATACTGAAATAGTATTGCTGTAACAATGTTTTAATGATCATATATATGTATGTTTCCATTTGTATTGAGTTGATATAAATTCACCATATATATTTAAATGTTGAATCAAACGTGAATCGAATAAAATATTTGTTTTCATTCTTTGAATCAGAAAGAATAAATTCTCAAAATTTTATCCGTGCATCGAACAGTGATTGAATCATTCAGAGTCCAAAATGAAACATGATTGAATCGTTCCAAAAAAGTTGAATCAATAACCGGTCTGAACTGAGAAGTTCCAATTTTATTCAATAGGGTAGAGTAGATATTGCATTTCAGGAATTCTATAATCATATCTACCTCAAAAAGTAGGGATGGTGTTAACAATTATATTTATGGAGGACTCGTAAACACACCGCTGCACGTCGCAAAAATTCTTGTTGGTAAAATAAACAACCAATTCGCGAGCGTTCTTCTATGCTGGCAGCGGAAAATCAGCCAATCAGAAGCGACACTGGGTGCTATTTTTCTTCTTCCGTCAGCAGATATTCCGGCCAGTGCCGCATTCACGGCATCAGGCATTTGCCGTGAATACGGCATTGGTAAGATTGGATGAATGAAGTGCCGTGAATGGAACGCCGTGAATAAAATTCACGGCATTTGCGTGCACGGCATTGGTAAGATTGGCCCCTGGTTCCATTCCCATGGTTTGAAAGCAAAGATCGGGAAAACAGAGCTCATTGTCTGTGGTTCCCGTCAAAATTGTCGTGGCATGATCCCGACTACTATTCGGTTCCGTGAGGTGCGTGAGAGCCCCACGGTGAGGAATATTAGCGTACTATTCGACAAGAACCTCTAGTGGGACTCACACGTATCTGTTTCTGCCCTCGTCAAAAAAAAAATGTAACGGTATCCTCATCGGGCTGCCTCACGTGCGTCATCAGATCCCCTCGTCACTTCTACCTGTTATAGTCGACGCCCTGGTCCTCTCGCACGTCCGGTATTGTTTCACGGTCTTTGGTATTGGGTCAGAAAATAACATGCAGTGCCTCCTTCTTCTTCGTTCCAGAAGCACCCGCCAGGACGCTGATTTGGCCCTCCCGCGCGTGAAAACTGCAACCGGCAAGCGTCGCTTTTTATACAGTGTAGTGCAACGCTACGACACCCTGTCTCTCGATCTGCGTGACATGTCTTTATCGTCCTTTAAACGAAACTTAGCAACTTTCTGAGATGGCATGACATGACATCTCAGAAAGACATGACGAGACCCTTTGAGTATGGTAAGGAAGTGAGACGGAGAAATGTCCCGAAGCTATTTCCATGTCGCGGGCGATAATGTGGGTTTGTTTGGCCCGATTGACGTGAAATTTGATGGGTAGCTTCCGTTTGCCGAATTCAATCACTTTCGGGGTTGTTCAGCTCGACCTGACCTCCTGACACCCCAAACACCAGGCGGGCTGAGTGACTATGCAGGCTGTATTGGCACGGGAACAACACGCGGTGCTGAGCGGCGCCGATAGGTCGGCCGGCGGACGCGCTGCTGGAGCCACGGGAGCGCCGGCGACCCGTCCGCCCGCCGCCCGCCCGCCCCCGTCCGCCCGGGGCGGGACGGGACTGACTCCTCTTCATGGAGGACAGAGAGCGTCCGGCGCCTGATGGCGACGCCGGCCGATGGAGGGACGCAGATGCGATATATATCACATGTCACGGACACGGAGTGGGGTGGGGTGGGCCGGCTGTTTAGACGGTGGGGATGACGTCGGACTGGGCGCGGTAGCCGAGCTCGTCAGCCTCCCAGGTGACGCGGATCGGGGTGCCGTCGGGCGCGATGTAGCTGTACTCGCCGCTCATCTTGTAGCTGCCCGTCTCGGGCTCGTTGCCGGGGAAGCTCTGGCCGGAGCGGGTGGACACGATCTGGTTGGAGGTCTCCAGGTCGCTCTGGAAGCTGCCGTCCTCGTTGAGCTGGTAGTCCTGGCGGACGATCTGGGCATCCTTGTCGTCCTGGGCCAGGGCCACGGCCACCAGGCAGAACAGCACGATCTGACAAGGAGCGGGGGATGTCAGCGTCAGGTTCACCGGTACACCACACCAGACCGGGTACAGAGCAGTCATAGAACACTGTCAACTAGCTAGCCGAACCAGTGACCATAAGTAGCAGAAATGCTATAATCGAAACAGAAAGCAAATGCCGACCAACACGGTTCCAGCGATCAAAGAAAGAACAAGGGAACGAGGGAACAAATAATTGGGGAGCTGGCGAACAGTTCAAGACACTGATAGACGTTGGATTAGTATTGCTAAGATTGATAGATAGCTAATGATCGGAGATCAGGGCTAATAGGATAAAACGCCATAATTTGTCGTTTCGGCAGTGAAATGCTTACAATAGTCAGCAGCAAGCAATCAGCATTAAACTATGATTTCTACTTGAAAGGAAAACGCTTTTAGCCGACAAAAAGCAGCGGTTGCAATTCGCAATAACGTTGCAAGTAGTGCCACTCCAGGCTTAGTTAAGATATGAGGGCTCTACCAGGTCTCTCGCAGTCGAGTCGCTCGGTTTTCTAGACTCGAGCGGCACGGCTGCCGAGTCAGCCAGGCTGCCGTCAGGTCTGGGCGGCGGAGCGGCGGGGCGCTGCACTCACCAGCTTCATGGTGAGTGGAGTCGGTGAGTGTCCGTGTGCTGGGAGCAGACGGCGTCGAGTGATGCTGCTTTGCCGGCCGGCGCCGCCTTTATACCTGGCCGGGCCGGCGGCCGCCCCCACAAACCTGAAAACTAAAAGGGCTAGAAGGACTCAAAAAGTGCTCGAAAGCTCTGGACAAGGAAATTCGAAGTTACAACTGACATGTTTTTTCTCGAGTCAATATTCAAGTCACCAGAGGTCATCAAAGGTCAAATTTCCAAAGTACAGGACGTTGCTCAAGAAACCCCTAAATATCTTGGGAACTATGATAGCTACGAACAAATAGAATATGGACATCGAAAGCTCTTGAGAAATGCAATCGGCATTGATGCCCTTAAATTTGAGCTCAGTTCAACAGTTTAGGTTCCAGAGGTCACCAAAGGTCACGATGGCTGTATCATACGAACCGTTGCTAGAACGCGTCTTAAATTTGCACAGTCGTCCTCACTGGCGGATCCAGCCTCCCAATATGGGGGGGGGGGGCTAATTTCACTGGGGGCTTCCGGGCCCCAGGGGCCTTCATATGACCTAAATGGTACCCCCCCCCCATTTTTTCCCTTTGCGCCTTGGGTTATTTATTCTTTCGCTATGCTATTCTTACGTGTAAGGACGTGTCAATTAAGTGCAAAAATAAAATTGATGGATATTTGCCTCAAATATCTAAAATGTTGTAATTTTACATGCTATGTTATATACAAATGAGTTATTCGCTAATACCTTTTGACTGAATACAGTTAGAAGAGCACGGTAAACGTCATTTTGTTGTTATCATCAAGACGCGTTGAATGACGAATCCTGTGCAGCATGACTTCTTTCTTACATTGGATGACCTTGACCTCAGGTCAAGGTCACTGCGCAAAGTAACCTTTCCAAATTTGACCTATACGGCGATGTTATATATCCTTGAACTTGTCTTGAAGATAGGAATTAATTGGTATTCAAATAATTTCGCGATCGTTGATGATTATAAAGCCAACTGAGACATTTTCGGGCTTTCTTTACACCGAGAAGAATGTTATGAAGTTACTATTCGACATTCAAATTAAAATGAATTTAAATGTTGCCAGTGACGATCAGGCGTTATTTAAGCACATTCGAATTCCTCGCAACAACACAAGTTTTAAGATATATAACATCGCCACAAAGGCCACAATTGGAAACCTAACCTTGAACCTTGACATTGACCTTAGGTGATTGTCACCATATGTTAGAAAGAGGTCATACTGCATCTCATTGAACGCGTCCGGACGAAAATAACAAGATGGTGTCCATTTTACCTTTTTATCTGTATTCAGTCAAAAGTTATTGGAGAATATCATCTTTCACAAAAAGAACATACACAATTGCAAAATTTAGCATATTTGAAGACAAATAACCATCATTTTTTTCTGTTTGAACGACGCTTCTTTGCACTTAACAATAATAAAGTCAAAATAGGAAATATATTTGTCTTGGGTATCCAAAAAAGTAGCATCGGTGATGGTAGCAAAGGTAGTATCGGTGATGTTTCAGTGATGAATACAACGTTTCGGTGATGAAAGCAGTGTTTCGGTGTAGATTTAATTATTTTGGTTGCATTTATTTTCAGTGACATTTTCAGTTATTTCGGTGATCAGAATGGTTATTTCGGTGACGGGATGAATTTATTCTGCTTTCCAAATTCCCAAAAGTCAACAGACAATTACGCTGGCGGATCCAGGGGGGGGGGGCATCAGGGGCAAATGCCCCCCCCCCCCCCCCCAGGAATATGAGGGGCATTCAATACAAGTATGCCCCCGCGCGTCCCCGGCACTGAACGTGACAACAATAATCTTAGGAGAAAACTTCATTGAAACGGAAATTTTTCTAGATTGATTGAATTTGAAGTTTTGATGTATCCCTTTCTTTCAATGATAGACACAACAGCGCATCTGATTCAATTCAAGCAGCCCCGGTAACCCTTACCCGCGCCCAGCGGGGGGGGGGGGGGGCTCACGGATTGTCTCAATACTTCGAAAACTATGATATATATCAACGTGAAACTTTCAGTAACTTATGCTGGATCAATTATACGTCTTCTGACCGAATTTCAATGAAATTGATGTAGTATTTTGGGAGATAATGACGTTGTAATGACGTCATGTCATGCTATTTTTGGTGGAAAAACGATAAAAAAACTTGAGTGTTTGGGTCTGCTGCCAGTCCACACCAACTTTGCAAACGTTTCTCCACCCATGGTTATAACACAGACATACTTTTCAAGGTCAAGTATCGGCGAATTCGTACGCTTCGGCTTTGGGCGGGCGCCAATTCCACAGCCAAACTGGATGAGAGCGACCATCATGAATCTAGTAGTACTGAGCACAGCTGGGACCAACGTTTTGGAGTCAGACATAAATACAATACACTGCTTTAGGTGTTGCAGGAGGAAGTTTTAGCTTGGGCATACATGATTGTTGATCCCCACCATTCATTTAAATTGCTTTTTTAGAAATCCTCCGGAGGTGGCAATATCTCTTTAAGGCGTTCATCTCGAACCAATATCAGTGATGGAAGAGGATGAAATCGCTGAAAAGTGAGGGGCCAGTTACCATTGTTGGACCCGAGGCTAAAAAGTGGGGCATATGGTCCCCGCCCCTTCCCTACGTGAGGTCGTAAATTACTAGTTATTCTCCCAACTACAAGGGCATTCATCTCAAACCGGTATCAGTGATCGATGAGGGATAAATCGCTTAAAAGTGAGGGGGCCGGTTATCGTCATTGCCCCCCCCCCCCACCCGCCTCAAAGTGGGAGCCCATGTGGCCCCCAGCCCCCTTTCTACGCCTATGATTGAGAAGTTGTGAATTAAGTATTGTTATGCCAACTTGAAGGCATTCATATCCACCAATATCAGCGATTGAACCATTATAAATCGCTCAAAAGTAGGGTGCAGTTAATATTGTTGGATCTCCAGCCTAAAAAGTGGGGTCTTGGCCTCCCCAGGGTCCCGGTTCTTACGCTTATGGGTATTGCGGGTTGTGAATTTACCATTGTTTTCGCAACTTTAACCCTCCCTTGACTGGGGTCTCAGCCGAACGCCATTGCTCGGGTGGGGGGTGGGGTGGGGGGGGGGGGGGGTGGATAGGGGTCGGGGTCGTTTAACGCCCCATAGTTATCTTACAACCAATGATCACAGCGAGACGCGAAAGGCGACATTCGAAAGCTGTCAATGAGACGCATCTAAAGCATACTCGAAAGTTTCAAATTCAGGTCACATGGCAGGTCAAAGGTCAAAATCGCGGTATTTGAGTGTATGGGCCATGCTTTCCATACAAAGCCTTCGATTGCGACCATGATCACCCAAAGTGCTCTCAAAGGTATAATACACTTACGCATCCCGCATGAGCTAAAATGAGATTGTTGGCAAATGTCAAGGTCAAGGTCGGTATCAGCAAAATATCTATGAAAGTCATGCGACATGTTTTATGGGTTATTTTACACGTGTAATTCGATAGTGATAGTCATTTTACCACCTGACTTCAATTGATAAATATAAATAAATAAGGCATTTGTATGGAACAGTTTTGCCTCAGAAATGCGGTGGTGACATTTGTTAGTAGCTGGTCATTTTTTTAATAAAAAAAACGTCATGAGTTACTATTTTTTGTTTCAACCCCAACGAGCCTTTCTCCCACTTACAGGAGTCGCCCATTCTCCTCTTCTCTTTGAGATTAGGCTTACGAGACCTTTCCCAAGAGCCTCACCGGGTCGAACGAGATACCAACTCGGTTGGCGTCGAACCCACGATCGGTGCGGTCTCAGCTCCGAAGTCCACAGTGTTGTCGATTGGACCACCCCGGCTTCTCATACTTTAGAAGCCACAAGTCGGTTAAAAATGTGATATGGTTTTGAAAAATGTTGTTAGGGAATTGCCCATATGTTTTCTCTATGTATTTCGTTTTTTTTTATATCTTCGACATTTTTGAACTTGTGGATCCTTTTCCCCCAAAATCGGTTTCTTGATTTTTTTTTTTGGTAAAGAAAAGACATTTGCACAAATCCGAGGTAGCCATTCTTTGCCATTTGCTATCTTTTTACGTTTTTGGATTACATTTTGCTGAAAATATGGCCTTTGTGCGGTGTGTTAAAGGTTATGTGATTTTTTCGTCAAATTAGTGTGTAGTGACGTCACTAAATTCGCTATATCGCGAAGTAAAAATGGACGAAATTGCTTCATTTTTACACAGAAGATGTACAATTGATGTAGGAGAAGGAACCCAAACCTTCACGTTGATAGCGCTATAGATAGCCGCTAGCGATAGCGCTAGCGCTAGTTGTGCAGGTATTGCGAAAGTTTGTCAGGGGGGCGTTAAACGCCCCCCCTCCCCGCCCAGTCAATGGCGGGGTAACGCCCCCCCCCCCCGTACCAATGGCGGGTTAAAGCATTCATATCGAACCAATATCAGTGATCGAAGGAGGATAAATCATTCAAAAGTGTGTGTGTGTGGGGGGGGGGGGGCGGGGCGGGGCGGGGCGGGGCGGGGCGGGGCGGGGGGGGGGGGGGGGCGAGGGGCAGTTAACATTGCTGCCCTCCCCCCACCAGCCTCAAAAGTGTGGGCGTATGCCCCCCCCCCCCCTCCGTTCCTATGCCTATGGGGGAGCCCCTTCACCTTCCTTGTAGACTTCCGAGGGTTGGCGCCTGCGCCTTCACTTTGAAGTCTGTCTCTCTCTTGACTTTCTCCGTGTTGTCCTCTTTTCTATGCAAAATTCAGGAGCCTGTGGTTCTGACATCATCTGACGGCACGATAGCATGTCTTCCTTCATACCATCAACACCTATCTCACAATCTGTGAATATCCCGCGTCCTGGAAACACTCTATTGTGCATGCTATTCACAAATCCGGCAGCCTCTCCGAAACATCAAACTTCCGTCCCATCTCCATCGTCCAAGCCTTCCCAAAACTTGTAGAGAGAGTTGTTCAGCGACAACTGTACTCTTACATGGCCAACAATCACCTTTTTTCCTCTTCCCAGCACGGTTTTCGTTCAAACTGCTCCACCGAAACCACGCTTCCTACCGTATCCGATCATATCCTTTCCGCCACCGATCGCCAGGGCATCACTCTCCTCTGTCTACTTGACCTGTCAAAATACTTTGACGTGATCGACCACGCAAAGCTCCTTCCAAACTTCAAACCTATTCTATCGATCCTACCTGGTTTTCGTCTTACCCCTATCGGTGTTTTCCAAAGCTCCTCAATCGGTCCACTCCTATTCCATATTGTTGCCTATCCCTATGTGCACAGCAGGCGCACGTGGTGCAGTACGCTGACGATACCCAAATTTTGGTCTCAGGCAAAAAAGAATCACTCCCACAGCTATCGCTACCATGGAACAGACTTTATCGTCTCTCGACACCTGGTTCCATTCCCATGGTTTGAAAGTAAATATCGAGAAAACAGAGCTCATTGTCTGTGGTTCCCGTCAAAATTGTTGTGGCATGATCCCGACAACTATTCGGTTCCGTGACGTGCGTGAGAGCCCGACGGTAAGGAATCTTGGCGTACTGTTCGACAAGAACCTCTCGTGGGACTCACACGTATCTATTTCTGCCCTCGTCAAAAAAAAAATGTAACGGTATCCTCATCGGGCTGCCTCACGTGCGTCACCAGATCCCCTCGTCACTTCTACCTGTTACAGCCGACGCCCTGGTCCTCTCGCACGTCCGGTATTGTTTGACGGTCTTTGGTATTGGGTCAGAAAATAACATGCAGTGCCTCCAAAAGGGGTAATCAATTTTGGTTTGCGTGCTGTCTCAGGCCGACGTAAATTCGACCACATATCGGACGTGCTTGATGAACTAGGCTGGCTCACCGCCCAGCAGCTGTACGAACTTCCATCTCACAACCTTCTTCACAAAATTCGCTGCACCGAGGAACCGCAGACTCTCGCTTCCCAGCTTTCGGCAAACTCTGAACTTCGTTCCAGAAGCACCCGTCAGGACGCTGATTTGACCCTCCCGCGCGTGAAAACTGCAACCGGCAAGCGTCGCTTTTTATACAGTGTAATGCAACGCTACAACACCCTGTCTCTCGATCTGCGTGACAAGTCTCTATCGTCCTTTAAACGAAACTTATCCACTTTCTGAGATACCGCCCTTTGAGTATGGTAAGGAAGTGAGACGGAGAAATGTCCCGAGGCTATTTCCATGTCGCGGGCGATAATGTGTGTTTATTTGACCCGATTGACGTGAAATTTGGTGGGTAGCTTCCGTTTGCCGAATTCAATCACTTTCGGGGTTGTTCAGCTCGACCTGACCTCCTGACACCCCAAACACCAGGCGAGCTGAGTGACGATGCAGACTGTATTGGCACGGGAACAACACGCGGTGCTGAGCGGCGCCGATAGGTCGGCCGGCGGACGCGCTGCTGGAGCCACGGGAGCGCCGGCGACCCGCCCGCCCCCGTCCGCCCGGAGCGGGACGGGACTGACTGCTCTTCATGGGGGACAGAGAGCGTCCGGCGCCGGATTGCGACGCCGGCCGATGGAGGGACGCAGATGCCATATATATATATATATATATATATATATATATATATATATATATATATATATATATATATCACGACATGTCACGGACACGGGGTGCGTTGGGGTGGGGTGGTTGTTTAGACGGTGGGGATGACGTCGGACTGGGCGCGGTAGCCGAGCTCGTCAGCCTCCCAGGTGACGCGGATCGGGGTGCCGTCGGGCGCGATGTAGCTGTACTCGCCGCTCATCTTGTAGCTGCCCGTCTCGGGCTCGTTGCCGGGGAAGCTCTGGCCGGAGCGGGTGGACACGATCTGGTTGGAGGTCTCCAGATCGCTCTGGAAGCTGCCGTCCTCGTTGAGCTGGTAGTCCTGGCGGACGATCTGGGCATCCTTGTCGTTCTGGGCCAGGGCCACAGCCACCAGGCAGAACAGCACAATCTGACAGGGAGCGGGAGATGTCAGCGTCAGGTTCACCGGTACACCACACCAGGTCGGGTACAGAGCAGTGATAGAACACTGTCAACTAGCTAGCCGAACCAGTGACCATAAGTAGCAGAAATGCTATAATCGAAACAGAAAGCAAATGCCGACCAACACGGTTCAAGCGATCAAAGAAAGAACAATGGAACGGGAACAAATAATTGGGGAGGTGGCGAAAAATTCAAGACACTGATAGACGTTGGATTAATATTGCTAAGATTGATAGATAGCTAATGATCGGAGATCAGAGCTAATAGGATAAAACGCCATAATTTGTCGTTTCGGCAGTGAAATGCTTACAATAGTCAGCAGCAAGCAATCAGCATTAAACTATGATTTCTACTTGAAAGGAAAACGCTTTTAGCCGACAAAAAAGCAGCGGTTGCAATTCGCAATAAAGTTGCAAGTTGTGCCACTCCAGGCTATGAGGGCCCAGATATGAGGATATGAGGGTCAGATATGAGGGCTCTACCAGGTCTCTCGCAGTCGAGTCGCTCGTTTTTCGAGAGACTCGAGCGGCACGGCTGTCGAGTCCGCCAGGCTGCCGTCAGGTCTGGGCGGCGGAGCGGCGGAGCGCTGCACTCACCAGCTTCATGGTGAGTGGAGTCGGTGAGTGTCCGTGTGCTGGGAGCAGACGGCGTCGAGTGATGCTGCTCTGCCGGCCGGCGCCGCCTTTATACCTGGCCGGGCCGGCGGCCGCCCCCACAAACCCGAAAACTAAGAGGGCTAGGACTCGAAAAGTGCTCGAAAGCTCTGGACAAGGAAATTCGAAGTTACAACTGACATTTGTTTTCTCGAGTCAATATTCAAGTCACCAGAGGTCATCAAAGGTCAAATTTCCAAAGTACAGGACGTTGCTCAAGAAACCCCTAAATATCTTGGGAACTATTATAGCTACGAACAAATAGAATATAGACATCGAAAGCTCTTGAGAAATGCAATCGGCATTGATGTCCTCAAATTTGAGCTCAGGTCAATAGTTTAGGCTCCAGAGGTCACCAAAGGTCACGATGGCTGTATCATACGAACCGTTGCTAGAACGCGTCTTAAATTTGCACAGTCGTCCTCACTGGCGGATCCAGCCTCCCAATATGGGGGGGGGGGGGCTAATTTCACTGGGGGGCTTCCGGGCCCCAGGGGCCTCCATATGACCTAAATGGTACCCCCCCCATTTTTTCCCCTTTGCGCACTTGGGTTATTTATTCTTTCGCTATGCTATTCTTACGTGTAAGGACGTGTCAATTAAGTGCAAAAATAAAATTGATGGATATTTGCCTCAAATATCTAAAATGTTGTAATTTTACATGCTATGTTATATACAAATGAGTTATTCGCTAATACCTTTTGACTGAATACAGTTAGAAGGGCACGGTAAACGTCATTTTGTTGTTATCAAGACGCGTTGAATTATGAATCCTGTGCAGCATGACTTCTTTCTGATATTTGATGACCTTGACCTAAGGTCAAGGTCACTGCGCAAAGTAACCTTTCCAAATTTGACCTATACGGCGATGTTATATATCCTTGAACTTGTCTTGAAGATAGGAATTAATTGGTATTAAAATAATTTCGCGATCATTGATGATTATAAAGCAAACTGAGACATTTTCGGGCTTTCTTTACACCGAGAAGAATGTTATGAAGTTACTATTCGACATTCAAATTAAAATGAATTTAAATGTTGCCAGTGACGATCAGGCGTTATTTAAGCACATTCGAATGCCTCGCAACAAGACAAGTTTTAAGATATATAACCGCCACAAAGGCCACAATTGGAAACCTAACCTTGAACCTTGACATTGACCTTAGGTGAATGTCACCATATGTTAGCAAGAGGTCATACTGCATCTCATTGAACGCGTCCTGACGAAAATAACAAGATGGTGTCCATTTTACCTTTTTATTTGTATTCAGTCAAAAGTTATTGGAGAATAGCATCTTTCACAAAAAGAACATACACAATTGCAAAATTTAGCATATTTGAAGACAAATAACCATCATTGTTTTCTGTTTGAAGACACTTCTTTGCACTTAACAATAATAAAGTCAAAATAGGAAATAGATTTGGCTTGGGTATCCAAAAAAGTAGCATCGGAGATGGTAGCAAAGGTAGTATCGGTGATGTTTCAGTGATGAATACAACGTTTCGGTGATGAAAGCAGTGTTGCGGTGTAGATTTAATTATTTTGGTTGCATTTATTTTCAGTGATATTTTCAGTTATTTCGGTGATCAGAATGGTTATTTCGGTGACGGGATGAATTTATTCCGCTTTCCAAATTCCCAAAAGTCAACAGACAATGTTTACTTACGCTGGCGGATCCAGGGGGGGGGCATCAGGGGCTAATGTCCCCCCAGGAATATGAGGGGCATTCAATTCAAGTATGCCCCCCCCCCCGCGCGTCCCCTGCACTGAACGTGAAAACAATAATCTTAGGAGAAAACTTCATAAAAACGGAAGTTTTTTCTCGATTGATTGAATTTGAAGTTTTTATGTATCCCTTTCTTTCAATGATAGACAAAACAGCGCATCTGATTCAATTCAAGCAGCCCCGGTGACCCTTACCCGCGCCCCGCGGGGGGGGGGGGGGGGGGGGGGGGCTCACGGATTGTCTCAATACTTTGAAACTATGATATATATCAACGTGAAACTTTCAGTAACTTATGCTGGTCAATTATACGTCTTCTGACCGAATTTTAATGAAATTGATGTAGTATTTTGGGAGATAATGACGTTGTAATGACTTCATGCCATGCTATTTTTGGTGAAAAAAACGATAAATGTTTCAAAAATCGCTGAAAATAGAATTGTAAAGCAAATACAAACGTCAAAAGAAAGGAAATGGTATTCACTTTAAAATGGCTATCCCAGATTTTAGAAACGTTAGGTTTTTGACCCCCCCCCCAAAAAAAAAAAATGTGCAATCCATTTAATAAATTTGTGTGAATTGGAAAAGTGAATTGATTAAGCTCGAATACCAAAATGAGGTGACCAACCCAAATCGGCGGATAACAAAATCGGGGTACTTTTTTGCCACAAAAAGACGCACCCTCCCCCCTAGAGTGTTTGGGTCTGCTGCCAGTCCACACCAACTTTGCAAACGTTTCTCCCCCCCCCCCCCATGCTTATAACGGAATCACTCACACAGCTCATCGCTACCATGGAACAGACTTTATCGTCTCTCGACACCTGGTTCCATTCCCATGGTTTGAAAGTAAATATCGAGAAAACAAAGACAGGGCAACACGGACAGGGGTCTGGTGACGTCGATTACGTCACTCGGCCTGTCAAAAGCCTTTGATTGCGTAGAGCGCGGAGCCCTTCTTTCGAAGCTGGGATGGTATGGGATATCATCTCACTGGATAGAGGACTATTTTGCAGGTAGAACGCAGACTGTCAAGGGGGAACAACATCTTTGGAGGTACATTTTGGAGTCGTTCGAGGCGAGACGCTGGGACCAATCATGTTCAGCCTTTTTATGAATGACCTAGCCAGTCACGTAAAATTCGGTAAAGTCACCAGTTACGCAGATGACAGCCAAATACTGCACAGTTCAAAGCCGGACTCTACTGATGAGCTGCGGCCCGTCATAGAGACAGATTTGAAGGAAATTTCCAGCTGGTTCAGTGGAAACGGTCTTAAAGTAAATGCAGCGAAAACAAGTTTTATGATTGCTGGTACTCCAAAAAGCACCGATCGAGCCGCCAGCCAAACGGTTCAATCGGTGGTGTTCAGTTGCATCACTCAAAAAAAATCAAAATTCTTGGAGTGACAATCGACCAGCATCTCAATTTCGAAAGTCAAACAGGTAGCGTAGCACAAAGATGTAACTACCACCATAGCAAGCATTAGAAAACTTAACTTTCCGAAAGAGATTTCCAAAAAAAATGATACATGCCCTCGTCTTTCCGCTTGTAACTTACTGCCTCCCGGCTTGGGCTCCTAGCACTCAAACACAGCGGTAAACGGATCCAAAAAGTTATAAATTTTGCTGTACGAACAGCCACTGGCTTACGAAAGTATGACCATGTTTACTCGATCAAGGAGAGACCTAGGATGGATGTCATTTGACGAAATGATCGCGATGCGCGATGCGCAGCGCATTCACTGCATAATGTGGAACGATGAGAGCTCGCAACAAATCAAATTCTCTGATCGAGACACGAGCACAGGTGTCGGAGAGGCAAACTCGCTCCACCGTGAACGAGTCTGTCCTACAGATTCCCAGATGCCGACTCCAGGCCACAAAGATGATGTTCCCCACCGAGCCGTGACGACGTGGAATGGCTTGCCTCGTGACTTGCGAAGTGGTAGCATGACCAGCGCTCAAGAAGGCGACAGCATGGCTTGGTGGCAATGATAAATGCTTTATATCTTCTACTTAGTTTACCAGCATGCTGGTTAGAACAATCGTCTGCATATGCCCCCCAGCCAATGCCGGGTTAACCCTGACACGACGCTCAGAATAGCCGGTTTTATGTATCAGAGTGTGTTATAGTCAATACATATATACATACATGTGCGCCGGTGGCCGGCGGCGGGCCGCGGCGGGCCGCGACCTTGGCAAACGGCCGCCGGCGGAGGATGTGTCGGCCGCTGCCGCCCCCTCACCCTCACCGTCAGACCCTCACCGCACCCTCACACCTCACGGCCTGCTGTCCCACTCCTCCGTCCTTAGGAGTCAGTCCTTAGTCCTCATTTATCAGTCCCCAGTCCCACAGTCCACAGTCCACAGTCCACAGTCCACAGTCCACAGTCCACAGTCCACAGTCCACAGTCCACAGTCCACAGTCCACAGTCCACAGTCCACAGTTCACAGTCCCCAGTCCCCAGTCCCCAGTCCCCAGTACCTAGTACCCAGTACTCAGTCCACAGTCCACAGTCCACAGTCCACAGTCTACAGTACCTAGTACCTTAGTACTCAGTCCACAGTCCACAGTCACAGTCCACAGTCCACAGTCCACAGTCCACAGTCCCCCGTCCCCCGTCCCCCGTCCCCAGTCCCCAGTCCCCCAGTCCCCAGTCCCCAGTCCCCAGTCCCCAGTCCCCCAGTCCCCAGTCTCCAGTCCCAGATCCCCAGTCCCCAGTCCCCAGTCCCCAGTCCCCCAGTCCCCAGTCCCCAGTCCCCAGTCCCCAGTCCCCCAGTCCCAGTCCCCAGTCCCCAGTATCCAGTCCCCAGTCCACAGTACTCAGTCCTCAGTACTAAGTCCCCAGTCCCCAGTACTCAGTACTCAGTCCCCAGTCCCCAGTCCCCAGTCCCCAGTCCACAGTACTCGTCCCAGTACTCAGTCCCCAGTACTCAGTCCCCAGTACTCAGTCCCCAGTACTCAGTCCCCAGTCCCCAGTCCCCAGTCCCCCGTCCCCCGTCCCCAGTCCCAGTCCCCAGTCCCCAGTACTCAGTCCCCAGTCCCCAGTCCCAGTCCCCAGTCCCCAGTCCCCAGTCCCCAGTCCCCAGTCCCCAGTACTCAGTCCCCAGTACTCAGTCCCCAGTACTCAGTCCCAGTCCCCAGTCCCCAGTCCCCAGTACTCAATACTCAGTTACTCAGTACTCAGTACTCAGTCTCAGCTGTTCCTGAGACATAGAATAGGGGTGTGGCACGTGCGCATGTGCAAAAGCCACCCCACCCTGACTTGTGGAAAGGCGACGGCTGAGAGGTCCCTAACCACGCACCAAATTTCGAACACAATCAAAGCGTCGCCACGGGTCGTGTCGGGCCGGGCCGGGCCGGGCCACTCATAATCAGATTTTTCTCATACACTATGGAAAGACGAGCGAGCGCTTCGCGCTCTTTCGTAATTACTTGTATGGACACACCGTCTTAGCCACACCATCTTATGTGTGCCTATGATACGGAACAATATAAATTTGGTTCACACATTTTAAGTTAGAATGGTCACTTACAATTATTCAGGGTAAAGTAACCCTTGTAATATCCTCAAGATATTAACGGGAACATTGTAACCAAATCTTATTTTCATCATCGGATTTTTTTCTTTAAAAAATGAGCGTGTGTTTAAAAGCTTGTGTTTAAAATAGCGTGTGTTCTAATTTTAGTTTTATTAATCCGCCATCCGCCGAAAAAACCGGGAGGGCGTTTTTCGTTCCCCCCTCCCCTCCTGACGAACTTTCGCAATAGCTCAAAAACTAATAGCGCTATCGACGTGAAACTGCAGGTATCTTCTCCTACATCAATTATATATCTTCTGAGCAAAAATGAAGAAAGTTCGTCGATTTTTTTCTCTCGAAATATAGCGAATTTGGAGACGTCACTACACACGAATTTGACACAAAAATCAGCTAAAGTTTAGCAGGCCTTACCAATGCCATATTTGAAGCAAAATGCAATCGAAAAACGCCAAAAGATAACAAATGGCAAGGGCTACAAAATGGCTATCACGGATGTTTGAAAATTTTGTTTTTTGACCCCCCCCCCTCCCCCAAAAATAAAATAAAACTTTTGAATTCCCTCAAAATCAACATTTTCCAATATTTTCAAAAAACCGGAAGATATGTTGAAGAACCACATATGGACAATACCCACACCAAATTGAAATGCAATATCTTTATTTTTGACTGACTTATCGCTCCATAAGTATGAGTAACTCATGACGTCATATTTTGAATTTGCGTTTTTATTTTAGTTTATTGACCAGGTACAAACAAATAAATAAATGCCAGAGCACTGTATTTCTGAGACAAAACTGGTCCAGACACATGGCATTTCTATTTATATTTGGATTTAAAATTGTGACCTTATGTGACCTCACCTTGACCATATATGGTGTCAGGTTGTGAAAATGACTGCTACTATCGAATTATACGAGTAAAATAACCCATACAACATGTGTCGCATGGCTTTCGTAGACCTGTGACCTTTTGTGACCTGACCTTGACCTTGACCTTTACTTACAATTTATTTTTTGCTTATGCGGGATATGTATTATACTTCTGAGAGCACTTTTTGCGATAATACTCGCAATCTAAGGCTTTGGATAGAAAGCATGGCCCAAAAACTGAAATATCTCTATTTTTTCCTTTGACCTGACCGTGACCTGACATGTGACTTTATTTGGAAAATTTCGTGTATGCTTTGGATGCGTCTCATTGAGAGCTTTTTCGATTGCCGCTTTGCGCATCTCGCTGCGGTTATTGGATCGAAAGATGACCAGGGGGGGGGGGGCGAAAAACGCCCCCCCGCCAATGGCGTTCGGCTGAGACCCCAGCCAGTGCCGGGTTAAGTAAAGGAATCTTGTTTAAAAGGAAAAAACCTACTTTGTTCCTACCAAACCCACAGTACCACACAGCCATACATATTACCAAATCACTTCAACCTCTGAGCCATAGGAGGTGGGTGGAAACGCCTACAGTGTTTTTGACTTTGCTTTCCGATTAGTTGGTTTTGTTGGCTTCAGTGGTCTTTTGTTGGGTACCGATTTATGTAAGTTAACGAATGCAAACCGTTTACTTGCCACCATGGGTCTGGTCCTAAAGAACTTAAGAACTGAAACACTCCTTCCAAGGTATGTTTGAGTCATTTGTGGATAGTATTTATGTCATATTTTTTATTAACAGTTTCTATTGTGATTTACAATGTTGTCTTCTGTTGTAATTTCTCCGTTTACTGGATTTTACTTTTATATTTATTTCCGTGGAAGGAAGTAGTGTTGTCTTTTTATTGTTGGTGAGCACTGGCCACTGGACAACTGGTTTTGAGTTTTGGTTGCGTGAGGATGTTGACTCGTGGAATCCCCTAAGTGGCAGCTCTATCGACGGTCACTATCAGCACTGGCGGACTTAGGATTGTGCATGACTTAAAACTGCTAAATAGCTCATTCCATGTCTGGCCACGCAAACAAGATGATTTTTTAACCCGACCCTTTCCGGTTTTGATTAAAATTGGCATATCTGTAGTGTCAAGTGAAAGAAACATACACACCCACTTTTAGCTCCGGGTGACCTCAAGGGTCATATTTAGAGCTCATCCAAGGTCACGATTGTTTGCGTACTTTATATGGATACAACGCTTATATATTATGTGACAATGGACTTTAGCGGAATAAAACTAATATAAAAGTACTCCACAGGGTTGGACCATTCGGAGAGAAGGGAAAAATCCACGTGACCTCTCTATGACCTTTGAGCTGACGAGGTCAAAATCATAAAATGTATTTTTCTACAGGTTTGTCTTCTCGTAACTTGGCCAAACTTGGCTGAATGAATGAACGTAACAATCAACTTTCTGAGCTACCGCCCTTTGTGTTTTATACAATGTAGTGCAACGCTACGTCACCCTGCCTCTCGACCTGCGTGACATGTCTCTATCGTCCTTTAAACGAAACTTATCAACTTTCTGAGATACCGCCCTTTGAGTATGGTAAGGATGTGAGACGGAGAGATGTCCCGAGGCTATTTTCATGTCGCGGGCGATAATTTGGGTTTATTTGGCCCGATTGACGTGAAATTTGATGGGTAGCTTCCGTTTGCCGAATTCATTCGCTTTCGGGGTTGTTCATCTCGACCTGACCTCCTGACACCCCAAACACCAGGCGGGCTGAGTGACGATGTAGACTGTATTGGCACAGGAACAACACGTGTGCTGAGCGGCGCCGATAGGTCGGCCGGCGGACGCGCTGCTGGAGCCACGGGAGCGCCGGCGACCCGTCCGCCCGCCGCCCGCCCGCCCCCGTCCGCCCGGGGCGGGACGGGACTGACTGCTCTTCAAGGGGGACAGAGAGCGTCCGGCGCCTGATGGCGACGCCGGCCGATGGAGGGACGCAGATGCGATATATATATTTATCACGACATGTCACGGACACGGGGTGCGGTGAGGTGGGGTGGCTGTTTAGAGGGTGGGGATGGAGTCGGACTGGGCGCGGTAGCCGAGCTCGTCAGCCTCCCAGGTGACGCGGATCGGGGTGCCGTCGGGCGCGATGTAGCTGTACTCGCCGCTCATCTTGTAGCTGCCCGTCTCGGGCTCGTTGCCGGGGAAGCTCTGGCCGGAGCGGGTGGACACGATCTGGTTGGAGGTCTCCAGGTCGCTCTGGAAGCTGCCGTCCTCGTTGAGCTGGTAGTCCTGGCGGACGATCTGGGCATCCTTGTCGTCCTGGGCCAGGGCCACGGCCACCAGGCAGAACAGCACAATCTGACAGGGAGCGGGTGATGTCAGCGTCAGGTTCACCGGTACACCACACCAGGCCGGGTACAGAGCAGACCGGGTATAGAGAGTGACTGTCGACTAGCTAGCCGAACCAGTGACCATAAGTAGCAGAAATGATATAATCGGAACAGAAAGCAAATGCCGACCAACACGGTTCAAGCGATCAAAGAAAGAACAATGGAACGAGGGAACAAATAATTGGGGAGGTGGCGAACAGTTCAAGACACTGCTAGACGTTGGATTGATATTGCTAAGAGGTAGATAGCTAGTGATCGGAGATCAGGGCTAAAAGGATAGAACGCCATAATTTGTCGTTTCGGCAGTTAAATGCTTATAGCAGCCAGCAGCAAGCAATCAGCATTAAACTATGATTTATACTTGAAAGGAAAACGCTTTTAGCCGACAAAAAGCAGCGGTTACAACTGGCAATAACGTTGCAAGTAGTGCCACTCCAGGCTTAGTTAAGATATGAGGGCTCTACCAGGTCTCTCGCAGTCGATTCGCTCGGTTTTCGAGAGACTCGAGCGAGCGGCACGGCTGCCGAGTCAGCCAGGCTGCCGTCAGGTTTGGGCGGCGGAGCGGCGGGGCGCTGCACTCACCAGCTTCATGGTGAGTGGAGTCGGTGAGTGTCGGTGTGCTGGGAGCAGACGGCGTCGAGTGATGCTGCTCTGCCGGCCGGCGCCGCCTTTATACCTGGCCGGGCCGGCGGCCGCCCCCACTAACCTGAAAACTAAAAGGGCTAGAAGGACTCGAAAAAGTGCTCGAAAGCTCTCGACAAGGAAATTCGAAGTTACAACTGACATGTTTTTTCTCGAGTCAATATTCAGGTCACCAGAGGTCATCAAAGGTCAAATTTCCAAAGTACAGGACGTTGCTCAAGAAACCCCTAATATCTTGGGAACTATGATAGCTACGAACAAATAGAATATAGACATCGAAAGCTCTTGAGAAATTCAATCGGCATTGATGTCCTTAAATTTGAGCTCATGTAAATAGTTTAGGTTCCAGAGGTCACCAAAGGTCACGATGGCTGTATCATACGAACCGTTGCTAGAACGCGTCTTAAATTTGCGCAGTCGTCCTCACTGGCGGATCCAGCCTCCCAATATGGCGGGGGGGGGGGGGGGGGGGGGGGTAATTTCACGGGGGGCGGCTTCCGGGCCCAGGGGCCTCCATATGACCTAAAAGTTACCCCCCATTTTTTCCCTTTGCGCACTTGGGTTATTTGTTTTTCGGCTATGCTATTCGTCCGTGTAAGGACGTGTTAATTAAGTGCACAAATAATATTGATGGATATTTGCCTCAAATATCTAAAATGTTGTAATTTTACATACTATTTTATATACAAATGAGTTATTCGCTAATACCTTTTGACTGAATACAGTTAGAAGGGCACGGTAACCGTCATTTTGTTGTTATCATCAAGACGCGTTGAATGACGAATCCTGTGCAGCATGACTTCTTTCTGATATTTAATGACCTTGACCTAAGGTCAAGGTCACTGCGCAAAGTAACCTTTCCAAATTTGACCTATACGGCGATGTTATATATACTTGTCTTGAAGATAGGAATTCATTGGTATTATAATAATTTCGCGATCGTTGATGATTATAAAGCAAACTGAGTCATTTTCGGGCTTTCTTTACACCGAGAAGAATGTTATGAAGTTACTATTCGACATTCAAATTCAACTGAATTTAAATGTTGCCATTGACGATCAGGCGTTATTTAAGCACAGTCGAATTCCTCGCAACAAGACAAGTTTTAAGATATATAACATCGCCACAAAGGCCACAATTGGAAACCTAACCTTGAACCTTGACATTGACCTTAGGTGAATGTCACCATATGTTAGAAAGAGGTCATACTGCATCTCATTGAACGCGTCTTGACGAAAATAACAAAATGGTGTCCATTTTACCTTTTTATATGTATTCAGTCAAAAGTTATTGGAGAATAGCATCTTTCACAAAAAGAACGTACACAATTGCAAAATTTAGCATATTTGAAGACAAATAACCATCATTTTTTTCTGTTTGAACGACACTTCTTTGCACTTAACAATAATGAAGTCAAAATAGGAAATAGATTTGGTTTGGGTATCCAAAAAATCGAAGTGATCGAAGGAGGAGAATTATTCAAAAGTGTGTGGGGGGGGGGAGCAGTTAACATTGCTGGCTCCCTCCCCCCCCCTCCACCCTGAAAAGTGTAGGCGTATGTCCCCCCTCCGTACCTATGCCTATGGGGGAGCCCCTTCACCTTCCTTGTAGACTTCCGAGGGTTGGCGCCTGCGCCTTCACTCTGAAGCCTGTCTCTCACTCTTGACTTTCTCCGTGTTGTCCTCTTCTCTATGCAAAATTCAGGAGCCTGTGGTTCTTACGGCATCGGACGGCACGATAGCATGTCTTCCTTCATACCATCAACACCTATCTCACAACCTGTGAATATCCCGGGTCCTGGACACACTCTATTGTGCATGCTACTCACAAATCCGGCAGCCTCTCCAAAACATCAAACTTCCGTCCCATCTCCATCGTCCCAGCCTTCCCAAAACTTGTAGACAGAGTTGTTCAGCGACAACTGTACTCTTACATGGCCAACAATCACCCTTTTCCTCTTCCCAGCACGGTTTTTGTTCAAACCGCTCCACCGAAACCACGCTTCTTACCGTATCCGATCATATCCTTTTCGCCACCGATCGCCAGGACATCACTCTCCTCTGTCTACTTGACCTGTCAAAATACTTTGACGTGATCGACTACGCAAAGCTCCTTCCAAACTTCAAACCTATTCTATCGATCCTGCCTGGTTTTCGTCTTACCCCTATCGGTGTTTTCCAAAGCTCCTCAATCGGCCCACTCCTATTCCATATTGGTGCCTATCCCTCTGTGCACCGCAGGCGCACGTGGTGCAGTACGCTGACGATACCCAAAGTTTGGTCTCAGGCAAAAAAGAATCACTCCCACAACTGATCGCTACCGACACCTGGTTCCATTCCCATGTTTTGAAAGTAAATATCGAGAAAACAGAGCTCATTGTCTGTGGTTCCCGTCAAAATTGCCGTGGCATGATCCCGACAACTATTCGGTTCCGTGAGGTGCGTGAGAGCCCCACGTTGAGGAATCTTGGCATACTGTTCGACAAGAACCTCTCGTGGGACTCACACGTATCTGTTTCTGCCCTCGTCAAAAAAAAATGTAACGGTATCCTCATCGGGCTGCCTCACGTGCGTCACCAGATCCCCTTGTCACTTCTACCTGTTATAGTGGACGCCCTGGTCCTCTCGCACGTCCGGTATTGTTTGACGGTCTTTGGTATTGGGTCAGAAAATAACATGCAGTGCCTCCAAAAGGGGTAATCAATTTTGGTTTGCGTGCTGTCTCAGGCCGACGTAAATTCGACCACATATCGGACGTGCTTGATGAACTAGGCTGGCTCACCGCCCGGCAGCTGTACGAACTTCAATCTCTCAACCTTTTTAACCAAATGTGCTGCACCGGGGAACCGCGGACTCTCGCTTCCCAGCTTTCGGCAAACTCTGAAGTTCGTTCCTGAAGCACCCGCCAGGACGCTGATTTGACCCTCCCGCGCGTGAGAACTGCAACCGGAAGCGTCTCTTTTTATACAATGTAGTGCAACGCTACGTCACCCTGCCTCTCGACCTGCGTGACATGTCTTTATCGTCCTTTAAACGAAACCTATCAACTTTCTGAGATACCGCCCTTTGAGTATGGTAAGGAAGTGTGACGGAGAAATGTCCCGAGGCTATTTCCATGTCGCGGGCGATAATGTGGGTTTATTTGACCCGAATGACGTGAAATTTGATGGGTAGCTTCCGTTTGCCGAATTCAATCACTTTCGGGGTTGTTCAGCTCGACCTGACCTCCTGACACCCCAAACACCAGGCGGGCTGAGTGACGATGCAGACTGTATTGGCACGGGAACAACACGCGGTGCTGAGCGGCGCCGATAGGTCGGCCGGCGGACGCGCTGCTGGAGCCATGGGAGCGCCGGCGACCCGTCCGCCCGCCGCCCGCCCGCCGCCCGCCGCCCGCCGCCCGCCCGCCCCCGTCCGCCCGGGGCGGGACGGGACTGACTGCTCTTCATGGGGGACAGAGAGTGTCCGGCGCCTGATGGCGACGCCGGCCGATGGAGGGACGCAGATGCGATATATATCACGACATGTCACGGACACGGGGTGGGGGGAGGTGGGGTGGCTGTTTAGAGGGTGGGGATGGAGTCGGACTGGGCGCGGTAGCCGAGCTCGTCAGCCTCCCAGGTGACGCGGATCGGGGTGCCGTCGGGCGCGATGTAGCTGTACTCGCCGCTCATCTTGTAGCTGCCCGTCTCGGGCTCGTTGCCCGGGATGCTCTGGCCGGAGCGGGTGGACACGATCTGGTTGGAGGTCTCCAGGTCGCTCTGGAAGCTGCCGTCCTCGTTGAGCCGGTAGTCCTGGCGGATGATCTGGGCATCCTTCTCGTCCTGGGCCAGGGCCACGGCCACCAGGCAGAACAGCACAATCTGACAGGGAGCGGGGGATGTCAGCGTCAGGTTCACCGGTACACCACACCAGGCTGGGTACAGAGCAGTGATAGAACACTGTCAACTAGCTAGCCGAACCAGTGACCATAAGTAGCAGAAATGCTATAATCGGAACAGAAAGCAAATGCCGGCCAACACGGTTCAAGCGATCAAAGAAAGAACAATGGAACGAGGGAACAAATCATTGGGAAGGTGGCGAACAGTTCAAGACACTGATAGACGTTGGATTAATATTGCTAAGATTGATAGATAGCTAGTGATCGGAGATCAGGGCTAATAGGATAGAACGCCATAATTTGTCGTTTCGGCAGTGAAATGCTTACAGCCGTCAGCAGCAAGCAATCAGCATTAAACTATGATTTCTACTTGAAAGGAAAACGCTTTAGCCGACAAAAAGCAGCGGTTGCAACTGGCAATAACGTTGCAAGTAGTGCCACTCCAGGCTTAGTTAAGATATGAGGGCTCTACCAGGTCTCTCGCAGTCGAGTCGCTCGGGTTTTGAGAGACTCGAGCGAGCGGCACGGCTGCCGAGTCAGCCAGGCTGCCGTCAGGTCTGGGCGGCGGAGCGGCGGGGCGCTGCACTCACCAGCTTCATGGTGAGTGGAGTCGGTGAGTGTCCGTGTGCTGGGAGCAGACGGCGTCGAGTGATGCTGCTCTGCCGGCCGGCGCCGCCTTTATACCTGGCCGGGCCGGCGGCCGCCCCCACTAACCTGAAAACTAAAAGGGCTAGAAGGACTCGAAAAAGTTCTCGAAAGCTCTCTACAAGGAAATTCGAAGTTACAACTGACATGTTTTTTTTTCTCGAGTCAATATTCAGGTCACCAGAGGTCATGAAAGGTCAAATTTCCAAAGTACACGACGTTGCTCAAGAAACCCCTAAATATCTTGGGAACTATGATAGCTACGAACAAATAGAATATAGACATCGAAAGCTCTTGAGAAATGCAATCGGGATTGATGTCCTTAAATTTGAGCTCAGGTAAATAGTTTAGGCTCCAGAGGTCACCAAAGGTCACGATGGCTGTATCATACGAACCGTTGCTAGAACGCGTCTTAAATTTGCACAGTCGTCCTCACTGGCGGATCCAGCCTCCCAATATGGGGGGGGGGCTAATTTCACTTGGGGGCTTCCGGGCCCCAGGGGCCTCCATATGACCTAAAAGGTACCTCCCCCATTTTTTCCCTTTGCGCACTTGGGTTATTTTTTTTCGCTATGCTATTCCTACGTGTAAGGACGTGTCAATTAAGTGCAAAAATAAAATTGACGGATATTTGCCTCAAATATCTAAAATGTTGTAATTTGACATGCTATTTTATATACAAATGAGTTATTCGCTAATACCTTTTGACTGAATACAGTTAGAAGGGCACGGTAAACGTCATTTTGTTGTTATCATCAAGACGCGTTGAATGACAAATCCTGTGCAGCATGACTTCTTTCTGACATTTGATGACCTTGACCTAAGGTCAAGGTCACTGCGCAAAGTAACCTTTCCAAATGTGACCTATACGGCGATGTTATATATCCTTGAGCTTTTATTGTAGATAGGAATTCATTGGTATTATAATAATTTCGCGATCGTTGATGATTATCAAGCAGACTGAGACATTTTCGGGCTTTCTTTACACCGAGAAGAATGTTACGAAGTTACTATTCGACATTCAAATTAAAATGAATTTAAATGTTGCCATTGACGATCAGGCGTTATTTAAGCACAGTCGAATTCCTCGCAACAAGACAAGTTTAAGATATATAACATCGCCACAAAGGCCACAATTGGAAACCTAACCGTGAACCTTGACATTGACCTTAGGTGAATGTCACCAAATGTTAGAAAGAGGTCATACTGCATCTCATTGAACGCGTCTTGACGAAAATAACAAAATGGTGTCCATTTTACCTTTTTATCTGTATTCAGTCAAAAGTTATTGTAGAACAGCATCTTTCACAAAAAGAACATACAAAATTGCAAAATTTAGCTAGCATATTTGAGGACAAATAACCATCATTTTTTCCGTTTGAATGACACTTCTTTGCTCTTAACAATAATAAAGTCAAAATAGGAAATATATTTGGCTTGGGTATCCCAAAAAATAGCATCGGTGATGGTAGCAAAGGTAGCATCGGTGATGTTTCGGTGATGAAAACAACGTTTCGGTGATGAAAGCAGTGTTTCGGTGTAGATTTAGTTATTTTGGTTGCATTTATTTTCCGTGATATTTTCAGTTATTTCGGTGATCAGAATGGTAATTTCGGTGACGGGATTAATTTATTCCGCTTTCCAAATTCCCAAAAGTCAACAGACATTGCTTACATACGCTGGCGGATCCAGGGGGGGGGGGCATCAGGGGAAAATGTCTCCCCAGGAATATGAGTGGCATTCAATACAAGTATGCCCCCCCCGCGCGTCCCCTGCACTGAACGTGAAAACAATATTCTTAGGAGAAAACTTCATGAAAACGGAAGTTTTTTCTCGATTGATTGAATTTGAAGTTTTTATGTATCCCTTTCTTTCAATGATAGACAAAACAGCGCATCTGATTCAATTCAAGCAGCCCCGGTGACCCTTACCCGCGCCCCGCGGGGGGGGGGGGGGGGGCTCACGGATTGTCTCAATACTTTGAAAACTATGATATATATCAACGTGAAACTTTTAGTAACTTATGCTGGGTCAATTATACGTCTTCTGACCGAATTTCAGTGAAATTGATGTAGTATTTTTGGAGATAATGACGTTGTAATGACGTCATGTCATGCTATTTTTGGTGGAAAAACGATAAATGTTTCAAAAATCGCAGAAAATAGAATTGTAAAGCACATTGCAAATACAATCGTCAAAAGAAAGGAAATGGTATTCTCTTCAAAATGGCTATCCCAGACTTTAGAAACGTTAGGTTTTTGACCCCCCCCCCCAAACAAAAAAATTGGGGAAATCCACTTAATAAATTTGTGTGAATTGGAAAAGTGAATTGATTAAGCTCGGATACCTAAATGAGGTGACCGACCCAAATCGGCGGATAACAAAATCGGGGTACTTTTTTGCCACAAAAAGACGCCCCCCCCCCCCCTAGAGTGTTTGGGTCTGCTGCCAGTCCACACCAACTTTGCAAACATTTCTCCGCCCATGCTTATCACACAGACAGACTTTTCAAGGTCAAGTATCGGCGAATTCGTACGCTTCGGCTTTGGGCGGGCGCCAATTCCACAGCCAAACTGGATGAGAGCGGCCATCATGAATCTAGTAGTGAGCACAGCTGGGACCAACGTTTTGGAGTCAGACATAAATACAATACACTGCTTTAGGTGCTGCAGGAGGAAGTTTGATCTTGATCATACATGATTATTGATCCCCACCATTCATTTAAATTGATTTTTATAAATCTTCTGTAGGTGGCAATATCCCTTTAAAGCATTCATCTCGAGCCAATATCAGTGATGGAAGAGGATGAAATCGCTGGAAAGTGAGGGGCCAGTTATCATTGTTGGACCCCCAAGCTAAAAGTGGGGCATATGGTCCCGTCCCTTCCCTACGCGAGGTCGTAAATTACTAGTTATTCTCCCAACTTCAAGGCATTCATCTCAAACCAGTATCAGTGATCGATGAGGGATAAATCGCTTAAAAGTGAGGGGGCCAGTTATCATCATTGCCCCCACCCCACCCGCCTCAAAGTGGGAACCCATGTAGCCCCCAGCCCCCTTTCTACGCCTATGATTGAGAAGTTGTGAATTAAGTATTGTTATGCCAACTTGAAGGCATTCATATCCAACCAATATCAGTGATTGAAGAATTATAAATCGCTCAAAAGTAGGGTGCAGTTAATATTGTTGGATCCCCAGCCTAAAAATTGGGGTCTTGGCCTCCCCGGGCCCCCGGTTCTCACGCTTATGAGTTATGGTATTTTGGGTTGTGAATTCATCATTGTTTTCGCAACTTTAACAGGTCCTTGACTGGGGTCTCAGCCGAACGCCATTGCACGGGGGGGGGGGGGGGGTCGGGTCGTTTAACGCCCCATAGTTATCTTACAACCAATGATCACAGCGAGACGCGCAAGGCGACATTCGAAAGCTGTCAATGAGAAACATCTAAAGCATGCTCGAAAGTTTCAAATTCAGGTCACATGGCAGGTCAAAGGTCAAAATCGCGGTATTTGAGTGTATGGGCCATACTTTCCATACAAAGCCTTCGATTGCGACCATGATCACCCAAAGTGCTCTCAAAGGTATAATACACTTACGCATCCCGCATGAGCTAAAATGAGATTGTTGGCAAATGTCAAGGTCAAGGTCAGGTCACAAAAGGTCACTATCAGCAAAATATCTATTGAAGTCATGCAACATATGTTTGATGGGTTATTTTACACGTGTAATTCGATAGTGATAGTCATTTTACCACCTGACTTCTATTGATAAATCTAAATAAATAAGGCATTTTTTATGGAACAGTTTTGCCTCAGAAATGCAGTGGTGACATTTGTTAGTAGCCTGTCATTTAAAAAAAAACGTCATGAGTTACTATTTTTTGTTTCACCCCCACTTACAGGAGTCGCCCATTCTTCTCTTCTCTTTGATATTAGGTTTACGAGACCTTTCCCAAGAGCCTCACCGGGTCGGACGAGATACCAATGCGGGCGACTCGGTTGGCGTCGAACGCACGATCGGTGCGGTCTCAGCTCCGAAGTCCACAGTGTTGTTCATTGGACCAAACCGGCTACTCATACTTTAGAAGGCACAAGTCAGTCAAAAATGGTGATATTGTTTTTTTTTTGGCAATTGTCCATATGTTTTATCTAATATGTATTTCGTTTTTTTTTAATATCTTCGACATTTTTGTTTTGTCACCCAAAAATCGGTTTCTTGATGAATCGGTTTTGTTGTTAAAGAAATGACATTTCCATAAATCCGAGGTAGCCATTCCTTGCCATTTGCTATCTTTTTACGTTTTTGGATTTCATTTTGCTCAAAATATGGCCTTTGTACGGTCTGTTAAAGGTTATGTGATTTTTTCGTCAAATTAGTGTGTAGTGACTTCACTAAATTCGCTCTATCGCGAAGAAAAAATAGACGAAATTGCTTCATTTTTGCACAGAAGATGTACAGTGCATGTAGGAGAAGCAACCCAAAGCTTCACGTTGATAGCGCTATATATAGCCACTAGCGATAGCGCTAGCGCTAGTTGTGCAGGTATTGCGAAAGTTCGTCAGGGGCGTTAAACGCCCCCCTCCCCCGCCCAGTCAATGGCGGGTTAACGCACCCCTCCCCGTACCAATGGCGGGTTAAAGCATTCATATCGAACCAATATCAGTGATCGAAGGAGGAGAAATCATTCAAAAGTGTGTGTGTGGGGGGGGGGGGGGCAGGTAACATTGCTGCCCCCCCCCAGTCTGAAAAGTGTGGGCTTATGTCCCCCCCTTCGTTCCTATGCCTATGGGGGAGCCCCTTCACCTTCCTTGTAGACTTCCGAGGGTTGGCGCCTGCGCCTTCACTCTGAAGCCTGTCTCTCTCTTGACTTTCTCCGTGTTGTCCTCTTTTCTATGCAAATTTCAGGAGCCTTTGGTTCTGACGTCATCTGACGGCACGATAGCATGTCTTCCTTCATACCATCAACACCTATCTCACAACCTGTGAATATCCCACGTCCTGGAAACACTCTATTGTGCATGCTATTAACAAATCCGGCAGCCTCTCCAAAACATCAAACTTCCGTCCCATCTCCATCGTCCCAGCCTTCCCAAAACTTCTAGAGAGAGTTGTTCAGCGACAACTGTACTCTTACATGGCCAACAATTACCTTTTTTCCTCTTCCCAGCACGATTTTCGTTCAAACCGCTCCACCGAAAACACGCTTCTTACCGTATCCGATCATATCCTTTCCGCCACCGATCGCCAGGACATCACTCTCCTCTGTCTACTTGACCTGTCAAAATACTTTGACGTGATCGACCACGCAAAGCTCCTTCCAAACTTCAAACCTATTCTATCGATCCTACCTGGTTTTCGTCTTACCCCTATCGGTGTTTTCCAAAGCTCCTCAATCGGCCCACTCCTATTCCATATTGTTGCCTATCCCTCTGTGTCCAGCAGGCGCACGTGGTGCAGTACGCTGACGATACCCAAATTTTGGTCTCAGGCAAAAAAGAATCACTCCCACAGCTCATCGCTACCATGGAACAGACTTTATCGTCTCTCGACACCTGGTTCCATTCCCATGGTTTGAAAGGAAATATCGGGAAAACAGAGCTCATTGTCTGTGGTTCCCGTCAAAATTGTTGTAGCATGATCCCGACAACTATTCGGTTCCGTGAGTGTGCGTGAGAGCCCCACGGTGATGAATCTTGGCGTACTGTTCGACAAGAACCGCTCGTGGGACTCACACGTATCTGTTTCTGCCCTCGTCAAACAAAAATGTAACGGTATCCTCATCGGGCTGCCTCACGTGCGTCACCAGATCCCCTCGTCACTTCTACCTGTTATAGTCGACGCCCTGGTCCTCTCGCACGTCCGGTATTGTTTGACGGTTTTTGATATTGGGTCAGAAAATAACATGCAGTGCCTCCAAAAGGTAATCAATTTTGGTTTGCGTGCTGTCTCTGGCCGACGTAAATTCGACCACATGTCGGACGTGCGAGATGAACTAGGCTGGCTCACCGCCCGGCAGCTTTACGAACTTCAATCTGCCCTCCCGCGCGTGAAAACTGCAACCGGCAAGCGTCGCTTTTTATACAGTGTAATGCAACGCTACAACACCCTGCCTCTCGACCTGCGTGACAAGTCTCTATCGTCCTTTAAACGAAACTTATCCACTTTCTGAGATACCGCCCTTTGAGTATGGTAAGGAAGTGAGACGGAGAAATGTCCCGAGGCTATTTCCATGTCGCGGGCGATAATTAGGGTTTATTTGACCCGATTGACGTGAAATTTGATGGGTAGCTTCCGTTTGCCGAATTCAATCACTCTCGGGGTTGTTCAGCTCGACCTGACCTCCTGACACACCAAACACCAGGCGGGCTGAGTGACGATGCAGGCTGTATTGGCACGGGAACAACACGCGGTGCTGAGCGGCACCGATAGGTCGGCCGGCAGACGCGCTGCTGGAGCCACGGGAGCGCCGGCGACCCGTCCGCCCGCCGCCCGCCGCCCGCCCGCCCCCGTCCGCCCGGGGCGGGACGGGTCTGACTGCTCTTCATGGGGGACAGAGCGCGTACGGCGCCTGATGGCGACGCCGGCCGATGGAGGGACGCAGATGCGATATATATCACGACATGTCACGGACACGGGGTGGGGTGAGGTGGGCCGGCTGTTTAGACGGTGGGGATGACGTCGGACTGGGCGCGGTAGCCGAGCTCGTCAGCCTCCCAGGTGACGCGGATCGGGGTGCCGTCGGGCGCGATGTAGCTGTACTCGCCGCTCATCTTGTAGCTGCCCGTCTCGGGCTCGTTGCCGGGGAAGCTCTGGCCGGAGCGGGTGGACACGATCTGGTTGGAGGTCTCCAGGTCGCTCTGGAAGCTGCCGTCCTCGTTGAGCTGGTAGTCCTGGCGGACGATCTGGGCATCCTTCTCGTCCTGGGCCAGGGCCACGGCCGCCAGGCAGAACAGCACAATCTGACAGGGAGCGGGGATGTCAGCGTCAGGTTCACCGGTACACCACACCAGACCGGGTACAGAGCAGTGATAGAACACTGTCAACTAGCTAGCCGAACCAGTGACCATAAGTAGCAGAAATGCTATAATCGAAACAGAAAACAAATGCCGACCAACACTTTCTTTCTTTGATCGCTTGGACCAAGCGATCAAAGAAAGAACAATGGAACGAGAGAACAAATAATTGGGGAGGTGGCGAAAAGTTCAAGACACTGATAGACGTTGAATTAATATTGCTAAGATTGATAGATAGTTAGTGATCGGAGATCATGGCGAATAGGATAGAACGCGATGATTTGTCGTTTTGGCAGTGAAATGCCGTCAGCAGCAATCAGCATTAACCCGCGCCCCGCGGGGGCAAAATATGTGCCCTTCGCGGATTTTCTCAATAACTTGAACAATATTATTGCTATCCACGTGGAACTTCCTGTATCTCATGCTACATCACTTCTACGTCTTTTCACCAAATTTCAGTGAAATTGATGCAGTACAGATAATGACATTTTAATGTCATGTTGACATTTTTGGTGGAAAAACGATAAATGTTTGAAAAATCGTAAAAAAATAGAGTTTTGTTGCAAATTAAAAAAAACGAAAAAAGAAAAAAAACATTTTCTTCCAAATGGATATCTTGTTTTGGAAGAATTTCCACAAAATATTTTTTTGGTAGATATTCAACAAACCGGAAAATTAATAGTGAACCAAGTATGGACGATATCCAAACCAAATTTCAAGGCAATATCTTTATTTTTGACTGACTTATGGCTCCCTAAGTATAAGTAACTCATGACGTCATTTTTTTAGGTTACGTTGTTTTGCTTTTAGTGACCAAATACAGACAAATAAATGCCACCGCTATATTTCTGACACAAAGCTGATCTAGACACATGCCTTTTTATTTAGATTAATCAATTTCACATTTTGTCGCTATTGTGATCTGACCTTGACCTGAGGGCCATTATATGGAGTCAGGTTGTGGAAATGGCTGCTACTATCGAATTATACGTGTAAAATAACCCAAACAACATGTGTCCCATGGCTTTCGTAGACCTGTGACCTTTTGTGACCTAACCCTGACCTTGACCTTTGCTTACAATTTCAATTTTGCTTATGCGGGAGATGCATTATACCTTTGAGAGCACTTTGTGCGATAATAGTCGCAACTAAGGCTTTGGATGGAAAGTATAGCCCAAACCCCAAATACCTCAATTTTGACATTTTACCTGACTGTGACCTGACATGTGACCTTATGTTGAAAATTTCGCGTATGCTTTAGATGCGTCTCATTCAGAGCTTTCGATTGCCGCCTTGCGCGTCTCGCTGCGGTTATTGGTTCGGAAGATAACGAGGGGGCAGAATCTGCCCCCCCCCCCCAGCGGAGCGCGTTCGGCTGGAGACCCCAGCGGGGCGCGGGTTAAACTTTAATTTCTACTTGAAGAGAAAACGCTTTTAGCCGACAAAAAAAGTCCGAGTCAGCCAGGCTTCCGTCAGGTCTGGGCGGCGGAGCGGCGGGGCGCTGCACTCACCAGCTTCATGGTGAGTGGAGTCGGTGAGTGTCCGTGTGCTGGGAGCAGGCGGCGTCGAGTGATGCTGCTCTGCGTGACTGCGCCGCCTTTATACCTGGCCGGGCCGGCGGCCGCTCTGCTGCCCTGGTGTGAGGGATTTTAATTTGTATCTATGCCGCACTGAGCCCATTGTTCTCACGCGCCGCGGACTTCTTGCTCGAAGTGGTAGGACCCCAGCCTTTCTCGTTCTCGACAAGAGGGTCAAATCTGCCATTCGGAATGATGAGACTGCAGGCGCGAACACAGGATTTTTGTAAGGGGGGGGGGGGGGGGGCACGACCTCAAGGGAGCCCTGTCGGACCACGAGCCCCCCCCCCCCCATTGCGGGGCCATTTTTTTAGATAAATTTATATGTATGGATGGATGGATGGATGGACGGACGGACGGACGGACGGACGGACGGACGGACGGACGGACGGACGGACGGACGGACGGACGGACGGACGGACGGACGGACGGACGGACGGACGGACGGACGGACGGACGGACGGACGGACGGACGGACGGACGGACGGACGGACGGACGGACGGACGGACGGACGGACGGACGGACGGACGGACGGACGGATGGATGGATGGATGGATGGATGGATGGATATATATATACACTCTACTTGAAAATCTGACCTGTGATGACCTCTGGTGAACTCATTATTGACCTTAGCCAAAAACATGACCGAAGTGGTTTCAAAAATTATTTTTGACGAGCTTTCGAATGGCTATTTCGGTTTTTGTCTACGTCCCATAGGAACCGAGTTCGAGGGGGCGTTGAATCCCCCCACCCCCCACGGCACGACGAAGGTGGTGCCGAGCACCAGCACGGCGCGGGTTAATTTCCTGTATGCAAGGTGCTGTCAGATTTTACCTCAAATCTCGTCAAAAATACTTTTTGAAGCCACTTCGGTCATGTTTTTGGCTAAGATCAATAATGAGTTCACCAGAGGTCATCACAGGTCAGATTTTCAAGTTTTAGGACTTCGCTTCCAAAACCCCAAAATATCTCGGGAACTATGATAGCTAGGAACAAACGAAAAAAGCTATCGAAAGCTATTACAATATGCAATCGCCATTGGTTCCCTCAGATTTTAGCTCATTTCAATATTGTGGGCTCCAGACTTCAGAGGTCATCGAAGGTCAAAAAGGCTATTTTTTGGCAAAACACTTTTCGCAACTAACTTTTGACCTAATAAGGATAAGGCAATAATTTTGACACCACCGTGTTCGTCTCTTCAAGGCCCTTCGAATTATATTCATGTTGACCAGTGTAGTCCAACTTAGAAATTTGACCTCAGGTCAAAGTCAAGTGGTGACCCAAGTAGATCATGTTGCATATTGGAAGACGTGTCTCGACGAGACGAACACATTGGTGCCGGTGGCACTTATTTATCTTCATTCTTTCGAAAGTTATTGACAAAGTGTTGGTGACCTCAGATGACCTCGACTGACCCTGTATGGGTCACTGAACACAAAATTAACCTGGATCATCAAGAATGGCCTATGATAACATGACCCAGAAGGAATTGGACTGATATCATGCGTATCCTCGGAATAGGATGCGTTTCAATATTTTCCCATTGACTTATAATGGGGAGGTCACGAAATTGACCCGACCTTAGGTCACCGATATACCAACCAAATATTATATATCCGAATTGTAGGTACCTATGACCTTATAAAATCCTGTAATTTTGAAACCGATCGGCCAAAAACTGTGGCTGTCGTACGACCGCAAACTTTTGTTGAGGTGGGTCACGTGACCTAGACCTGGTGACCTGACCTGAGGTGACCCGAGGTCAAGAATTGCACATAATGTGGGTTATTGATGCCCGAACAGCTGTACACAAAAAAAAACGCAGTTGTTCTGCTAACCCCGAAAAACATTAGGGGTGTCTAAACGCCCGCCCCCCTGCACGGCGCGGGTTAAATATCTTTCGAATGTATTTTTTCTTAATTTATTTTTCGCCGCTTTTTCGGCGCTCATAGTTATCGAGGCAAACAGTTTTTTTAAGGACACATATATGACCAACTGACATTTGGTGACATTGGTGACATCAATATTGACCTGACAAGGATCACGTTCGGTATTTGTAAAATGGAAAATCATCCCCGATAATTAGTTCCGTCGCGGGCGAGAATCGTGGAAAATGTCCGGATCAGGGTCGCTTAGATAGTATCCCTTCGTCGTAGCCAGCTGACGACTGCCGCTGCGTTCACCGGGGGCCATTTGTTTTCTTTTAACTTGAGTTTTTGCATATGTTGTGTTCTCAAAGTAATTCCTGTTGCTTTGAAGGTCGGCTAATACCAATTTCACGCCTGAGTTGAGTTAAATACGTGTTTTACAGCGCACGCAAAAAGCCGATGGAAAGCCGAAGCCGATATCCTTGCATATACCGAACGCTCTGCAGAGCGATAATGGAACATTATCCCCGACAGAGTAGATGCCGAACGCGCGAAGGGAAAATTATCGTCGATAATTTTCCAGCGGAAAATATCCAATTAAAACAGTTTCCAGATACCGAACGCACGCTTCAATGGATGCACGGATGCACATTGGCGCATTACGTCACGGGCCGCGGACAGTCGTGGTGTGCAAGATGACAATAGAAAATACAAACTCACTTTTCATTTGTGAAAAATACATCCGAATTTTCTTCTTAGAAAAAATACAACCGGACAGGGGCCCACCGAGCCGCCTTAGAGGGGCCCGCAATTAATAAGGGGGAGGGGCACGTGGGCCAGTGTGTCCTCCTCGTGTGCGCCTCTGGTATGAGGAACACTTCGCGTCTTATTTTATATATTTTTTATCCTTAGAACTTCGACCCGTTACACATTTTTGTGATGCCGGGTTAAGTAAAGGAATCTTGTTTAAAAGGAAACCCCTACTGTGTTCCTATAAAACCCACAGTACCACACAGCCATACATATTACCAAATCACTTCGACCTGCGAGCCATAGCAGGTGGGTCGAAATGCCTGCAGTGTTTTTGACTTTGCTTTCCGATTATTTGGCTTTGTTGGCCTCAGTGGTCTTTTGTTGGGTACCGATTTATGTTAGTTAACGAATGCCGTTTACTTGTCACCATGGGGCTGGTCCTAAAGAACTTAAGAACTGAAACACTCCTTTCAAGGTATGTTTGAGTCATTTGTGGATAGTATTTATGTCATATTTTGACATTAACAGTTTCTATTGTGATTTTCAATGTTGTTTTCTGTTGTAATTTCTCCGTTTACTGGATTTTGTTTTTATATTGATTTCCGTGGAAGGGAGTAGTGTTGTCATTTTATTGTTGGTGAGCACTGGCCACTGGACCACTGGTTTTGAGTTTTGGTTGCGTGAGGATGTTGACTCGTGGAATCCCCTAAGTGGCAGCTCTATCGACAGTCACTATCAGCCCTGGCAGACTTAGGATTGTGCATGGACTTAAAACTGCTAAGTGGCTCATTCCATGTCTGGCCACGCAAACAAGATTATTTTTTAACCCGACCCTTTCCGGTTTTGATAAAAATTTGCACACCTGTAGTGTCAAATGAAAGAAACATACACACCCACTTTTAGCTCCGGGTGACCTCAAGGGTCATATTTAGAGCTCATCCAAGGTCACGATTGCTTGCGTACTTTATATCGATAAAACGCTTACATTTTCTGTGCTAATGGACTTAGCGGAATACAACTAATATAAAAGTACCCCACAGGGTTGGGCCATTCGGAAAGAAGGGCAAAATCCACGTGACCTCTCTATGACCTTTGAGCTGACGAGGTCAAAATCATATTTTTTTTATACAAGTTTGCCTGCTCGTAACTTGGCCAAACTTGGCTGAATGAATGAACGTAACAATCAACTTTCTGAGCTACCGCCCTTTGTGTGCGGTAAGGAAGTGAGACAGATAAATGCCCCGAGGCTATGTCCATGTCGCTGGCGATAATGTGGGTTTATTTGGCCCGATTGACGGGAAATTTGGTGGGTAGCTTCCGTTTGCCGAATTCAATCACTTTCGGGGTTGTTCAGCTCGACCTGACCTCCTGACACCCCAAACACCAGGCGGGCTGAGTGACGATGCAGACTGTATTGGCACGGGAACAACACGCGGTGCTGAGCGGCGCCGATAGGTCGGCCGGCGGACGCGCTGCCGGAGCCACGGGAGCGCTGGCGACCCGTCCGCCCGCCGCCCGCCGTCCGCCCGCCCCCGTCCGCCCGGGGCGGGACGGGACTGACTGCTCTTCATGGAGGACAGAGAGCGTCCGGCGCCTGATGTCGACGCCGGCCGATGGAGGGACGCAGATGCGATATATATCACGACATGTCACGGACACGGGGTGGGGGGAGGTGGGGTGGCTGTTTAGAGGGTGGGGATGGAGTCGGACTGGGCGCGGTAACCGAGCTCGTCAGCCTCCCAGGTGACGCGGATCGGGGTGCCGTCGGGCGCGATGTAGCTGTACTCGCCGCTCATCTTGTAGCTGCCCGTCTCGGGCTCGTTGCCGGGGAAGCTCTGGCCGGAGCGGGTGGACACGATCTGGTTGGAGGTCTCCAGGTCGCTCTGGAAGCTGCCGTCCTCGTTGAGCTGGTAGTCCTGGCGGATGATCTGGGCATCCTTCTCGTCCTGGGCCAGGGCCACGGCCACCAGGCAGAACAGCACGATCTGACAGGGAGCGGGGATGTCAGCGTCAGGTTCACCGGTACACCACACCAGACCGGGTACAGAGCAGTCATAGAACACTGTCAACTAGCTAGCCGAACCAGTGACCATAAGTAGCAGAAATGCTATAATCGGAACAGAAAGCAAATGCTGACCAACACGGTTCCAGCGATCAAAGAAAGAACAATGGAACGAGGGAACAAATAATTGGGGAGGTGGTGAAAAGTTCAAGACACTGATAGACGGTGGATTGATATTGCTAAGAGGTAGATAGCTAGTGATCGGAGATCAGGGCTAATAGGATAGAACGCCATAATTTGTCGTTTCGAGAGTGAAATGCTTACAGCCGTCAGCAGCAAGCAATCAGCATTAAACTATCATTTCTACTTGAAAGGAAAACGCTTTTAGCCGACAAAAAGCAGCGGTTGCAACTGGCAATAACGTTGCAAGTAGTACCACTCCAGGCTTAGTTAAGATATGAGGGCTCTACCAGGTCTCTCGCAGTCGAGTCGCTCGGTTTTCGAGAGACTCGAGCGAGCGGCACGGCTGCCGAGTCAGCCAGGCTGCCGTCAGGTCTGGGCGGCGGAGCGGCGGGGCGCTGCACTCACCAGCTTCATGGTGAGTGGAGTCGGTGAGTGTCCGTGTGCTGGGAGCAGACGGCGTCGAGTGATGCTGCTCTGCCGGCCGGCGCCGCCTTTATACCTGGCCGGGCCGGCGGCCGCTTTGCTGCCCTGGTGTCAGGGATGTGCTCCGGTGCCCGGCGGCGGGCCGCGGCGGGCCCCGACCTTGGCAGACGGCCGCCGGCGGAGGATGTGTCGGCCGCTGACGCCGCTGCGGCCCCCTCACCCTCGCCGTCAGACCCTCACCGCCCCTTAGCCCTCACAGTCAGACCCTTACCGCCCCCTCACCCTCACAGTCAGACCCTCACAGTCAGACCCTCACCGCCCTTTCACCCTCACCGTCAGACCCTCACCGCCCCCTCACCCTCACCGTCAGACGCGCCTACTGTCCCCACTCCTCCGTCCTGAGGAGGCAGTCCTCAGCCCTGTCCTCAGTCCTCAGCCCTGTCCTCAGTCCTCAGCCCTGTCCCCAGTCCTCAGCCCTGTCCCCAGTCCTCAGCCCTGTCCCCAGTCATCAGCCCTGTCCCCAGTCATCAGCCCTGTCCCCAGTCCTCAGCCCTGTCCCCAGTCATCAGCCCTGTCCCCAGTCCTCAGCCCTGTCCCCAGTCCCTAGTCATCAGTCACCAGCTCTTACTCCTTAGTCCTCAGTCCCCAGTGCCCAGTCCTCAGTTCTCATTCCTCGATTCTTGAGTTCTCAACCATCAGAGCTGTTCTCGTGTTGCCCCTGTTCAGAGCTGTTCTCGTGTTGCTCCTGTTCAGAGCTGTTCTCGTGTAACCCCTGTTCAGAGCTGTTCTCGTGTTGCCCCTGTTCAGATCTGTTCTCGTGTTGCCCCTGTTCAGAGCCGTTCTCGTGTTGCCCCTGTTCAGAGCTGTTCTCGTGTAACCCCTGTTCAGAGCTGTTCTCGTGTTGCCCCTGTTCAGATCTGTTCTCGTGTTGCCCCTGTTCAGAGCCGTTCTCGTGTTGCCCCTGTTCAGAGCTGTTCTCGTGTTGCCCCTGTTCAGAGCTGTTCTCGTGTTGCCCCTGTTCAGAGCCGTTCTCGTGTTGCCCCTGTTCAGAGCTGTTCTCGTGTTACCCCTGTTCAGAGCTGTTCTCGTGTTGCCCCTGTTCAGAGCTGTTCTCGTGTTGCCCCTGTTCAGAGCCGTTCTCGTGTTGCCCCTGTTCAGAGCTGCGGGGACGGACGGACCGGGTACGGCCGGACGGACGGACGGACGGACGGACGGACGGACGGACGGACGGACGGACGGACGGACGGACGGACGGACGGACGGACGGACGGACGGACGGACGGACGGACGGACGGACGGACGGACGGACGGACGGACGGACGGACGGACGGACGGACGGACGGACGGACGGACGGACGGACGGACGGACGGACGGACGGACGGACGGACGGACGGACGGACGGACGGACGGACGGACGGACGGACGGACGGACGGACGGACGGACGGACGGACGGACGGACGGACGGACGGACGGACGGACGGACGGACGGACGGACGGACGGGCGGGCGGGCGGGCGGGCGGGCGGGCGGGCGGGCGGACGGACGGACGGACGGACGGACGGACGGACGGACGGACGGACGGACGGCCCGCCAGCCCGCCAGCCCGCCAGCCCGCCAGCCCGCCAGCCCGCCAGCCCGCCAGCCCGCCAGCCCGCCAGCCCGCCAGCCCGCCAGCCCGCCAGCCCGCCAGCCCGCCAGCCCGCCAGCCCGCCAGCCCGCCAGCCCGCCAGCCCGCCAG